>VDFB02299671.1:0-54317 GCA_007258455.2 Sequoia sempervirens
TTTTATAGGGACCCGAAACCACAAAGTTTACATACATAAGAATAGATCGTCAAAGTCACCCTTAGCAGAAAGGATGTAAAGAAAACAACAAAATGACAAAGCCACAGCCACCAAAAAAGCCAGCAAGGGCCACAGAAAAGACCCAAAAAGACTAGAAAAAATGCCAACACCAACTAAACTTGGGACTTTAATGTTTCTGCAGTCTCAACTTCCAAGTCATTCATTTCCTGAACCCCCCTCTTTAAGATCTAGACCATCTGGGTAGTTGGAGGTGCTTTCCTCTTAAGGTTGGCACGGGTCCTTTTCGATATACCTTGGTCCTCGTTCTTGCTTTTATCGTTGTCCTCTTCCAGATCAACAACTAGCAAGCCCTGTTGCAACTTCTCCAACTTTTCAGACATTGCATTGATGATAATGGCATTGTGCCTAGCCATTTTATGGTTTTGTTCCAAAATAGTTTTCATGTTATTTTTTATTTTAACAATTTGAGCTTCCAGAGTCTTATACTTGTCCTCAATGTCATCTTCTCTCATTCCAGTATTGTTCTTTTTCTGTTTTCCTTCTTCATTTCTAAGAATGGATAACTTCAATTCTAGTTCCTCCAACTTGCTATTTAGAACCTTATTTATGTGATTAAGATCATTAATTTCTTGATAGGGCCATTTCAAAACCCTAAAAAATATTACCAATGCCACTTCTGGAAGAGGCAAGAATATCTCCATACTGAACCTGGTCTAAAATGAGGTTAACATCATCCAGATTGGGGGAGCTAGGAAATTTGGTATCATCAACTTTGAAAGAGGTAGGAGGGGTAGACACATAGTTTTTGATAGCTTTAGAGTTCTTAGTTTTGTCCTCTAGAGAGTTTGCAGAGTAGGAAACCAAATTATTGGCAGGGGCGCCCTTGAGAGCGGGATTCTTTAAGGGAACCAGGCAGTCAGGGTAGATGTCAGGGCTAGCTTTGGCAAGCTAGGGTTTACTAAGCTGGGTTTTCTTACCAGACAACACAAGGGACAGGTGGGCTTCAACAATTCTCTCTTGATTAGTCTGATTCTTTGAACCACCACTGTCTGTTTCATAGTCCTCAAACGTCATGGAGGCAACTAGTTTGGATAAAGCCGACAAACTTTGATAGTGTTCATATATTAACCTAATAAGACTAGGATGAAGAATAGGGTATCTCCTGGGATTTTTCTTGTGGTCCTCAAGGCTATTGCTCAACAAACAGAACAGATAATGAGGTAGAGAAATCCATACCTTATGGTGGAAGTGGTTAAGGATGGAAAAATGATGACCATAAACTCTAGTGAATCTCCCGCCCAGGGTAATATACTCCATTATGACATGAAGCACCTTTCTCCACAACACCTTGATGGTGTCTATTTCAAAATAGCTATTGGAAATTTTGACCAATTTCATTTTCTCCTTTTCCTTCTTAGGGAATTTGATTACTGCCTCGTCAGAAAACCTTCTGTCGCGATAAAACTTCACACCCTTAGTGGACATTCTAGTCACCTCTCCTATAATTTTCTCATCCAACTTCACCTTTCTTCCAAAGAGGATTATTTCTCCATTGTTCTAGTTCTTCGCAAAATAGTTCGTAGCCATAGTATCAGGCCCATGAAGTTTTTCTAGAAATGGAACCAAACCACCTCTCACAACCTGTTTCCAGACCTTAGCATTCCTCGTGTGCACCTCGTAGCTATTTGGCTCGACTCTTTTCCTGTCCCCCCCATTTTCATTTGCACCTCACTGCAGACTCTACCAGTGCCGAAAACATGTTGCAATTTTACGCAAGCATTCCAATGAACCCACAAAGTGTGCCGCTTTTTCTTCCTAGCTAAGTAATATGACACGACCCCATCAAATCTCTTGATTGTGATGTACTTAGCCCTTTTCCCTTTAATAATTAAATATATTTTCCTCTTTCCCATGCATAACATCATAATCTAATAAGGCCCTGACTTTAGCTCCCAAATCCCTAAAATTCTATCATGTGTTCAATCCTTGCCTCTTTACCCCCTCATTCACAAAGTAATATGCCACGCTGTTAGCTTCCCTATAGATGTGTGAAACTTTAACTTTATCAAACTTATCTAGAATAGACTTTACTTCATCAATCCAATTCTTTATAGACCAGGAGGGGGGGTCCTACCTAGGAGACATTCAATGATATTTTTAGAGTCCCCTTCAAGCCATAAGTATTTAATATTCAAATTATGAGCTAACTTTAAAACATGAAAAGCTCCTATAGCCTCCACCACATGGTTGGTTTGATGACTTATGGAAATGGCCACAACCGCCATAAAGTTACCATTTGAGTCCCTTAACACACCTCCACTTTTGGCCATCCCTGGATTTCCCTTTGCAGCGCCATCAAAGTTGGCCTTAGACAAGCCATTTGGAGGAAAGGTCCAACACACACCCTCCCTGCTTTTTTTAGTTGGCTTGGATGCCATAGAAACATCCAATTTAATATTCCAATCATTTGCTATCATTAAATCATAGGGAGTACACACCACAACTTCAAGGTTAAGAGCTTTTTGGGGAATAACATTGAAGTTTTCCTTTATAAGCCTATTTTTTTTTCAAAAAAATTAGCCTCCGACATTTCCTTATCCCTGAAAAGTCTATTATTACATTCTTTCCACACTCCCCAAACAACAAAAGGGAAAATAAAATCCCATAACCTTTAAATGAAGGGATTTTGAGATGGAGCTTTCCATTGTGAAAATAAATCTTCAATGGATAGGGGAAACACCTAAGAGATATTCCAGAGGGCTAATAATTTTCCCCAAATTATAGAAACAAATGGGCAGTGGAGAAACATGTGGTTAGCTGACTCCACCTTGCACTTGCAAAGGTAACATCTGTTGGGGATTTGAAATCCTCGTTTACAAAGATTATCCACCTTAAGCACCTTATTTTGAAGCAGAATCCAAAAGAAGATGTTGACTTTAGGAGTCAAGTGTTTAATCCACGCTTTAGACCAGAAGGGAGGGGGAGCTTGAGAAAGGGACAATAAAGAGACAGCTGAAGAAACAAAGTAGCTACCCAAAGGGTTGTCCATCCAGACAAAATTATCATTTAGCTGAATCTATCCCAAACTGGCAGCCCCTAAGGAAGATTGAAGCTGAGCCAACTCCTAACTAACCACACACAAATCCACCCAGCCTCCTTCATACCAATAATCTTTGACAAGCTCCCCAAAAGCTGCTTTGCATAACTCAACCCATCTATTGAATCTTTCAATTTTGATGAGGTGCTCCTTAAAAAAGCCATTTATCCTCCCAGAATCTGGCTTGATTGCCGCTTCTAATATGCCATCCTATCCCTGATTTCAAGATCTTTCTACCAGCAATCATATCATTCCATCAAGCTGAACCATGAGGTAGAATAGGAAAATCCAGCAATGCTTTGAGGGACACACAATTGGTCATATATTTACTTCTTAAAATATCTTTCCATTCTCCAACAGACGAGAAGGATCTCCATATTTGTTTCGCTAGAAGAGTCTTATTAATCATTCTGATTTTTCTAAGACCTAAACCCCCCAAGGTTTTTGGTCTGCAAACCAAATCCCACCCTATAAGAGGAATCCTCTTTCTTTCCTCCACACCAAACCAAAGGAATATTTTTTTGATCTTTTCAATGGCCTCAGCATATTTAACAAGAATTTTGAAAAGGATTAAAGCATAAACTGGGAGATTCTGAAGAGAAGCTTTAAGAAGTTGAATTTTTCCAGCAAAAGAGCTCCTTTACATCCTGCCAATTTCTTTCTAAACTCATCAACCAGCGAACATCTAAAGGAATCTAGAGGTTTAAGACACAACGGTAGACCAAGATAAGAAGAGGGTAAGGATTCCACTTTGCAACCAAGGATTCACAAACAATTCATAATGTTATCTTGCATAATGCCTTGAGTTTGAAGACAAAAATATCACTGTATATTGATGAAAGTAGTGACCTTAATGGTCAATCACTGGAAACCATGATTTTAAAACATGTTATTTTGCTTATGGAGGCAACATTTTAAGCAAGGCAGTGAGTGGTGGTTTGGAACAAAGGCAGGTATGAAGGACTTGCTTTATATGCATACTATGCAGTCTAGCTTAAGACAACATTTTTAGAAGAGATTGAAGGTGGATTATGGAACCTAAGGGTTACCATGATAAGGATTAAAGAAAAGACTGTGATCTATTTAAAATCCATTGTCATGAAGATATTAAAGATGTCACATGCAAAACCCTAGCAGCTAGAGTAATGAATACAATGCCAAATAGGATAGTGTGCTGGGGAAGATTTAGGAGATCTCCACATTATCTAATCACATGCAAATACATCATTTATTTATTTTTTAAATTAAAAAAAATTATTTAAAACCCTATATAAGATACATTGATACTTCAAAAGCATCTGATTTTTTTTTTAAATTAAAAGAAATCATTTTAAACCCTATATATGATACATTGATACTTCAAAAGCATCTAAAGGGATTTGAGATTATGCAAATATATGTCAATTAAATACCTGGATTACAAGCAGTAGCGTGAACAACGTAACCCTTGTTGAGTAGAGTAGGAATGAGATAAGCAACAATGAATCCTATGCCTCCTATCACACACATCTCCTTACCATTCTCTGCCATTCTTTATTGAAACACTTCTCCATTTTGACAGGCTATGCCTAAAAATAAGGTTTCGATGAAGGTTTTAGATTATGTTTATTAAAATGAAAACTCCATTTTGGCGGGCTATGCCTGAAAATAAGATTTTGACAAAAGTTTTAGAGTATTTTGGCGAGCTATATTCTTGATTCCTTAAATAAGTTATTCAAATGGATTGTGACTAAATAAATGACTAACTATTTAGTCAATTTTATTTGTGTGACTAAATAATTTTTAGTCAACGACCAAATTAGTTATTTATTTACTCATTTATAGCCGAGTTGCAAAAAATTAGTAGAATTTAGTCATTTTTAGTTGTTGTGACTAAAAGTTTTACTCACCTAGTCATTTATTTTCCAAATTATACTAGTGAAGAATAATAAAATTGCACTCCTATGACATACCAGTTTTCCATGTTGCATTTTGATAGACACATGGTTTCATCTCTTCACCTTAATTTGGTTATAGTTTTGAATTTCCCAAGAAAAATCCCTTATGTCATTGTGGGAAAAGAGATAATCACACAATGTATAATAGAGTATCTCAATTGGAGTCAAAATTAGTAGAAAAGATCAGTAATTAAAATATATAATATTCCTTATACTCTTTGAAATTTGGTTAATCTGTAGTATTTTCTTTCTTATAAAAAATATTTCACTGGTAGCATATCTCATTCCCTAGCTAAATACATTGGTTTAAATTTCTTAGATCTAAATGAGAGAGAGTGTGCAAAGGTTGCGCCGAAGAGGTGTGGAAGGTTAATTTTTGGGACATGAGGTAAATTCTTTCGTAGAATAAAAATATGGATCACTTTGTCTTTAGTGTTGTCATGGATAGCGCATCATATCAAGTTTTTGAAAAGGAAAAAATAGGTTTTACAGGGACCTGAAACCACAAAGTTAAAACAAACAAAGATAGAGCAAAAAGAGTCCAACCAAACAGACAGCTGTCCCAAAAAGGAAATGACAGCACAAAGAGACAACAGGGTCCAGAAAAAAGGACCGCCAAAAGCCAGAAACAACCGCCGCAACACTACTCCAAGGTGTTCATCAACTCCTCGGCTTCCTTTTCAACTTCATTCATGTCTTGTAACCCCTGCTTGAGGATTTGAACCATGTGTGGAGAAGCAGGGGCCTTCCTCTTCGTATTAGCCTAGGTGCGAGTCAAAATCCCTTCAACAACAGATCTACTACAACCTTTGTCCGCATCCAAGTCCACGACTAGCGAGCCCTTTTGATTTTTTTCTAACTTTTCCACCATAGCATTGATGATAATGGCGTTGTGCCTGGCAATTTTGTGATTATTCGCCACAGTGGCCCTGATATTTTGGCCAATCTTGGACATATTGCACTCGAGCCTAGTCAATCTTTCCTCCTGCGACTGCTGTCTATTCCCCAGTAAGGGGGTGTCCTGTCCCTCATTCTCATTACAGCTCCAGCTAATCTTCTACTCCAATTCCATGACTCTGTTGCTGAGATCTCTATTACGGCCATTCAAATCACAAACTTCCTTCTGGGTCCACTTAAGAACAGTGAAAAGGCCATCCGTACTTTTTTCTGCCACACTCATTATGTCCTTAGGCCTGAGGTTATTCAGGGCATAATTAATTTCACCCTGATTAGGGGAATCTTTAGGGGCATTCACAAATCTTCTAGACGCAGGGGCACTAGGGGCCGACTCTTTACTGACCATAGGTTTATCAGAAAGAATTTCCATAGAATTCTTAGAGTACAAGACTAATTTCGTAACCGAGGTACCTTTAAAACCAGAGACCAAACCCAGGGTAGGGCAACCAGGAGACGGCTGGGGATTAAGACAAGACGGCGAAGCAAAACCCGGGATAGGGCAATCATGCGAAGGTTGCGGATTAGGACAAGAAGGCGGAGCAGAACCCATAAGGGCATTCCGACAAGAAAGGGACTGGGGAGCAGTGGTTTTAGAACAAACAAGGGAAAAAGCAGGAGGGGCCAGAGGATCGTTCTCCCTGCTACTTTCTGTATCTTCATCATCCAAATCCCCAATATCAACAATTTTAGGCAAAGCAGGTAAATTTTGATAATGCTCAAAGATGAACCTGACAAGACCAGGGTGAATAATAGAAATCCTCCTAGGGTTTCTTTCAACTTTATCAAGGCAATTCTTCAGAGAAGAGAATAAGTAAAAAGGCAAAGAGATACAAACCTTTTGACGGAAGTGGTTCAAAATGGCAAAGTGATAACCATACGCCCTGGTGAAGCACCCGTCAACCGTGATATACTCCATAATGACTCTTAAAACTTTCCTCCAGATTGATTTAATAGACTCCACATCAAAGTAGCTATTAGAAACCTTAACCAGCTTAGCCTTCTCCTTGTCTTTTTTAGGAAATCTTATGACCGCTTCATCAGAGAACCAACGGTCCCGATAAAATTTCACACCCTCAGTCGAAAGACCAGTAATCTCACCGATAATTTGCTCATTCAGCTTAACATTCCTACCAAACAACACAATCTCACCATTTTTCTAATTTTTGGCAAAATAGTCTAGCGCCATCTTGTCAGTACCATGGAGCTTTTCCAAAAACGGGACTAAACCTCCCTTTTCAAAATTTTCCCAAGCTTTAGCATTCTTTCTGTGCTCTTGAAAGTAGCTCAGCTCGACACGTTTTCTCTCTCCCCCCATCTTCAAAGCTCTGTTATACCATACCCTATAGTTGCTCTGGGTCCCGTTTAAACATATTTTACCAGACACCCATAAAGCATGCCGAAAACTCTTCTTGGAAAGGAAAATGACGTCGGTCCCATCAGATATAATGAAATCGACGTACCTGATCTTTATCCGCTTTATCATGGCAAAGAAAAACTTCTCTTCCATGCATTGAATCATAATAAATTAGTGCTTTCACCTCAGAATGGAGGTAGTCATTCTTCCTCCACGTGTTTTCCCCACCCTTCTTAACCCCTTCATTGGCAAAGTAATCAGCCACCTTATTGGCTTCTCTGTAGGCGTGGGAAACTTTCACTTTGTCAAATTTACTTAATAAGGCAATTGTATCTTCAATCAACTTTTTAATGGTCCACGAGGGAGGGGTAAGCCCAAGAATGCAATTTATTATATTCATTGAATCACCCTCCAACCAAAGACATTTCGTGTTCATCTTGAATGCTAAGTTAACTGCGTGATAAGCCCCAACAGCTTCCACAACATGATTAGTTTAGGTATCAATGTCCACAACAAAAGCCGCAATAAAAGCCCCTGTATTGTCCCTTAAAACACACCCACTGCTAGCTTTCCCAGGGTTGCCTTTAGCAGCACCATCAAAATTGGCTTTCAACCAACCCAAAGGCGGCAAAGACCAACTAGCATTCTCCCTCCCACAAAAGTCAAGCGTGGGGACATTTAAAGCTACTAATTTTGAATTCCACTTTTCAGCAGTAGTAATATCAAAAGTAGACCAAGTAGCTTTATCCACCCTTTTTCTAGGGATTAAAAATAAATTTTCCTTTATTGCCCTAACAATTTTTTCATACAAGTCCCCCTCCGACTTCTCTTTTTCCCTAAACACTCTGTTGTTCCTTTCCTTCCAAATACTCCATGACACAAAAGGTAGAACAAAAGACTAGAGCCTACACACAAAAGGGTTTTTTGAAGGAGCTTTCCATTGCAAGAAAAAGTCTTTGACCGAAGCAGGGGAAACCCAAACCACTTCAAGAAGCGCAAAATTTTTGCCCCAGATGTGCGAAACAAAAGGACAATGAAGGAAAAGATGATTAACAGTCTCAGCATCATTCCTGCACATGTAGCATCTGTTAGGTAATTGAATTCCTCTTTTACCAAGATTGTCCAATGTGAGAATCTTATTCTGTAGCATTATCCAGTAGAAAATATTGATTTTAGGAATCAAGAGATTAATCCAAGCCTTAGCCCAGAAGGGCTGAGGCTCCATCGGATTAACCAACATAGAAGTAGCAGAAGAAACTGAAAAAATGCCAGACGGATTGTCTATCCAAACAACAAGATCATCCACCTGGTGTTGAACCATTCTTAGGGCCCTGAAGGAAGATTAAACAGGGCTAAGATCTAGACTGATGGTCTTCAAATCAACCCAACCCCCATTCCTCCAGTAATCTTTGACCAAGACCCCGAATTCCCTTTTATAATCATTCATCCATTTACTGAATTTCTCATTTTTGATTAAAGGATCCTTAAAAAGCCATCTGTCTTCCCAAAACCTAACATAATTTCCTTTTCCAACCAGCCAACCAGTTCCCATTTCCAGCAACTTTCTACCTCTACTCATATCATTCCAGCAGACAGACCCACGAGGTAAAAAAAAAGAATTAATAACATCATTAAGAGACTCACAGTTGCTAAAATATTTGGCTTTTAAGGTATCTCGCCATTTCCCTCTCAAAGAAAGAGTTCTCCATAGCTGTTTAGCAAGAAGGGACAAATTCAACACTTTAATTTTCCTTAAGCCTAGGCCACCTCTCGATTTAGGTCTGCAAACCAGATCCCAACCAACGAGTGGCATTCTCTTCTTATCCTCCACACCAGACCAGAGAAACCTTTTATGAATTTTTTCAATAGCCTGAGCATATTTAGCAGGAATTTTAAATAAACGAAGAGCATACACAGGAAGATTTTGCAAAGAAGGCTTGAGGAGCTGGATTTTTCCAGCTTGACTGAGAAGAGCTCCTTTCCACCCCGACAGCTTCTTATTGAATTTTTCAACCAAAGAGATCCAGAATGATTCCAAGGGTTTAATGCAAAGAGGCAAACCAAGATAGGTTGACAGTAGAGGCTCAATCTGGCATCCAAGAATCCGAGCAAGTTTAACTTGTCTATGCTCAGGAGTGTTGAGGAAGAAAATTGAACTCTTAGCCCTATTAACAACTTGCCTAGAAGCATATTCATAAAGATTCAGAATCCTTTTGAAAGTCTTAGCTTCAGCCACAGTAGATCTTCCCATGAGAATGGTGTCATCAACAAATTGTTGGTGGGAATAGGTTAGAAGAGAAGAGGAATGTCATCATATCAAGTTGTCCAAGTGGAATGACACACTTTCTTTATGTTTCTTAGAGTTTCATACTCACATATAAGAATACCTCCAATCAATATGAATTCACCTTAGTCAACGAAGATAGTTGCTTTGATATAAAGGAAAAGTTAGTCTAGAACAAGTTCCTTATAGCAACTTCATTATTGATACAAATTGGAACATTTATGATAAACGTGAAATTAGCCTATAGTCAATTATTTTTTGTCACATTGTAGTCTCTCCCATGTCAAGTTGCAAGATGGTTTCATCTTGGTCTCAAATTTCAACTAACATGCCTTTCATAATTTTTCAAGATTGAGCCACACATGTGACAGTTGAAAATGTTTTCTAATTGAAGATAGCTCTAGTGGTGGAATTAGGAGATGAAGATCACTAAGTAGAGTTTGAGATCACCAAGGTTGGCAAATGGAGCTAATTCAATGTTTCTTCAAGTTTCATTATCAACATAAAAAAAATGGCAAGGATAAACAAACAAAATAAGACAATCGTATGGCCAAACACAATGCCATAATCATCAGTGCCATGACCAAGAAACTGGACAAAGCCCAACAGGGATCTCTGTTGGTTGACCTGAAGGATACCAATGAAAGAAACCAGGAGGAGGATGCTGGCATCTCTAAGAGAACTAGGGCCAATCTAAAGAGGAAGGCTCCCCCCACTCCGCAGATGATTCAAATGTTTAAGAAGGGTGTTCTTGAGATGAAGAATTTGGAGGCAGAGACTGAGTCTATCCTGAAGACTTTGGGTTAGTCGCTGCCAGTTTTTTGTTGGATTTTTTGCTAGCTTTTTTGGACCTTCCTGGTCTTTTGTGGGTGGCTGCAGCTTGTTCTAGTTTTAACCTTTCGTGCAGCTGGTTGTTTTTGTTGGAATTATCTTTCATATCTATAATGTTGTAAACTTTGTAGTTTCGGGTCCCTGTAAAACTCATTTTACCCTTTATCAAAAACAAAACAAGAAAAAAGTCATCTAATTTCATGCTTTGGTTAAGCCACAATAGTGGTTTACAATTGAAGTGAGGAAGGAAAACTCACAAAAAATGAATGCATGGAAAAAAACTTGATTTTAGGGGTTCATACGAACCTACTGGTTCGACCGAACCAATTAGGGGTTCGGTAGAACCTAGGTTTGGCCAAACACTCTTAATACTTTCCCGCCAAAAAAGCCATCAAAACCCCTTATAGAAGGGGGGTTCGAATGAACCTTGGTTCGAGCGAACCCCTAGTGGTTCACTCGAACCCCCTTTATTCCTCATCCCCCCTAATACAAAAAAAAAATGAATTTTGGCACTTCGGATCTCAGTTTGAGGATGAAAATGGAGGAATATTCACAAACCCAACTAGAATCAGGTAGTCCTCAAAACGAGCTATCCAACGAATATAATTTTAATATGTTTTGGTTTTATTATGTATTTGATATTCTAGTTTTATTAAACATAGGTTTTTCATCGAAAATAAAGTTCTCTATTCTGCACATGTGGAAAAATAGCAGATTATCAAAAAAAAAATTAAAAAATATGAGTGCACCAGATATTGAAGTCCTTGATCCAATAAAAAAAATAAAAATTGAATTTCGATATATACAAAAGAAGTTATGCGTTATACGGTCGCGCTATGTCTGAATTGTAATTGGTTTCACTTTGAAACTTGATTAAAGAAAAATATTCAATAAAAAAATATCTAACCAAGTGGAAGCACTGGATATTGGAGTTACAAATCTAAATTCGAAAGAATTAGAATTTTATCCTTCATGGGAAAAAAGTTATGCGTTATATGGTGTGTGTCACTTTTTAAAAATGTTGTTTTTTGAAAAAACTAGTTTTCTTGGGAGATGGAAAAAGAAGTGGAATTTGATTCCAAA
Organism: Sequoia sempervirens; assembly: GCA_007258455.2. Taxonomy (NCBI): domain Eukaryota; kingdom Viridiplantae; phylum Streptophyta; class Pinopsida; order Cupressales; family Cupressaceae; genus Sequoia; species Sequoia sempervirens. Next base: position 11,565 of record VDFB02299671.1, read on the forward strand.
AATTTTGAAAAAAATATTTTTAGAATCTACAGACAAAATGTGACGAGACTCTAGTTTTCATCATCTTCAAATTCTTCATGGTTTAGCTGCTATAGGTGCCTGAATGTGAAGATTTAGTTTTAAAAAATAATTTCAGTGTCCAGTTTGGCCAAAAATTGTAAACCACTATTGTGGGATCACCCGCTTATAGAAAGTGGTAAAATTGCAAATGAAAATAAGCTTAAGAGAGAAGAGGCTAAGTAGCGAGGATATGGTGCATCCTTAGATGGAATCAAGGAGCAAGAAGTCTTATACAAAAGTGGTGAAAATAGGTCAAACATTGTCAATGAAAATGAATCAGAGTTAAGTTATGTTGCAATTTAGTAATGATAAAACTAATCTTGAATGGTGCCCTATCTTAACAAAACCACAACAAAGAACAAAGTAAGTAGTTATTCCCATAGTAGAATGGGGAAAGCCAGGGAAAAAATCATTGTCAAAGTGGCTATCATTTAAATGATTCATGTCAAACTCAAAGGTGAGTAAGAAAACATAATATGGTTGCACTTTTTAGTAGTATTCATAATCTAAAGGTGTTGAAGATGGCTAAGTTTCAAAGAAACCATAACAAGGAGGAAACATTGTTCAATTAAGTTAAATAAACAATAATGAAAGAATTACTAAAAGACTTGAGTATGTCATTCATCATTCATATGAAAGTGATAAATGCATTACGCAAGCCAAAGGACATGACTAGTAACCATAAAGAACCCTCTTTTGATTTGAAGGCAATATTCCACACATTTTGTGACTCAATTTGAACTTGGTGAGATATTTGCAATGATATGAGAAATAACTCCTCCCAGCTTCTTGTTGACAAATGTGATGGAAACAATGTTGTTCATCAAATTGCAGGCTATGCCAGACCAATTGCAGTAGGCAAAGAAAGCATTCGTGGGGTATCTGGATATGGATTTTTTGAATGATAAAATGCCTTGTAAATCTAGGGCTTCATGAGCTTGAGCAAAGAGATATATGAGGCATATCATTCTAATTACAAAAAAAGAGATGAGCAACATGCTGCTTGCTGAAACAGTTGAAGGCCATAGCAGTAATGCTGATGCCATTGATTCAATTGATACCAAATTAACATATGGTACTTGTTGTGATATAGATGAATATACAATATCTCAAAATAAATCTTAATTGACTAAGGTGAATTCATATTGATTGGAGGTATTACTATCTATTATTACTTGAACAGCTTAATATAATGTGCTCTCCATTATTTTCTTCTACGTTAAAATTGACCTCATGTACTGCACAAATGTACCCAAAAACAAATGTAAAAAAACATTTTTTCTAAATTGACCTTCTACACCTCTTCCGCGTACCCATTGCACACGAAGGTGCGATTGCTAGTTTAATAAATGCCACATTCAAATAATTGAACAACACATGCAAGAGAATTAGATTTCTATTTTTTAAAGTGAAGTGGATATGCATGACAACCAGATCTTATCGACGACATACCATTAAAAAGCTTCGCTTCATTGTCTATTTGATTTTTCAACGCTACGACCATCAGACAAACCCCCCAAAAAAGTGTTCCAGTGACGAAATATGCATAGGTCGAACATGGGAGGGCAGATCATCTGGCTTAGTCGTACACTGCAATAAATACGCAATATGAACTACAGTCCGAAAATTTGTTTAATTTATTTTTATTTTCCTTGCTCATCTCTGTATATAACCACGCAACCCATAACGGGAAGCTGAAGTAACGGCAAACACACCGCGTCAGGGGTTCATCGTGCTGATATTTAAAAAATCGCTAATACTAATCAAACAGCGTTTTTTGAAAAAAACAAATCATAATATATTGGATTGGTAGAATAGTCATCTCTTTGTCACATCAATCAATAAATGCCGAATTACGTGGCAAGTCAGCTTGACAATTGGGGACAAATACGACAAGTATTTTCGTAGCATTTCTTCACGTCGATCGTTGCATGGGAAGTCATATAAATAGGAGGAGTGATTAGACGTTGTTATGTGCTCAATCGGGGGAAACAGAAGAAGATAAAAGATGGCGACCTCTTCTTTAATTGTTTCAGTACTGCTTGCAGTCATGTGTGTGTGTGAGGGATCGGGGTTGAGGCATCATTACTACAAGAAGAGCTGCCCATCGGCTGAGGCGACAGTTAAGCATGTGGTGAAGAAATACATAGCCAAGGATCGCACCCTTGCGGCTCCTCTCTTACGGATGAATTTCCATGATTGTTTTGTTCGAGTCAGTACTACATTACTACCCAATTTGCTTACGTTATATTCCTATGCTTACATAGTAAATTTCTAGAGATGGTGTGCACTGTCTAAATTTAACTTGTTTTGGTGTGTTGTGGTTTAACTAGGGCTGCGATGGGTCAGTGCTTCTCAATTCCACAGCTAACAACACAGCAGAGAAATCCGCCATTCCAAACCTGAGCCTGCGCGGATTTGAGGTGATTGACGCTGCGAAAGCAAAAATAGAGAAGAAATGTCCAGGCGTCGTTTCATGTGCTGACATTCTCGCCCTAGTTGCACGAGATGCTGTCGTTGCTGGGGTAATACATTTTGATATTATAATATGATAGAATATAATCTCATTTCAGAACAGTGTCTATGGAGCTATATATGATATTTTTATGTGAATGTTAAGTTAATGTTTGACGTTATGTACAGAGTGGGGGTCCATCTTGGCGTGTGAGAACAGGGCGTAGGGATGGAGTGATATCACGACAGACCGAGGCCTTGACTAACCTTCCAGCGCCCATTTTTAACTTTTCGCAACTAAAAACTTCTTTTGCAAGCAAAGGATTAAATGTTAAAGACCTCGTTGTTCTCTCAGGTAGACAACAAATCAATTAAATATTAAATAGTAAATCACTGGCTAATCATAAATTAAAACTCATAACTTTGTGATTATGGTTTGTGTGAATAGGTGGACATAGCATTGGAATAGGTCACTGCCCTGGATTCACAAACAGGCTGTACAACTTCACAGGAAAAGGAGACATGGACCCTTCCCTCGACCATACCTATGCCAAATTTCTGAAGAGACAATGCACCAGTCTGGCAGACACCACAACATCTGTAGAAATGGATCCCAAAAGCTCGCTCACTTTCGATAGCCATTACTACATTAACCTTAAATCAAAGAGGGGCCTCTTCCAGTCGGATGCTGCTCTTCTCACAAATTCTGTTGCAGAAAGGCTTGTTCATAATCAGGTGAGGGAAAAAAGATTTTTCAAAAACTTCAAGCGTTCCATGCAAAAGATGTCGGAAATTCAAGTTTTGACTGGAACTGCCGGCCAAATTAGACGCCACTGTGCTTTTCCAAACTGAATTTCTGCGACGTTCATTAGCGTAGCTCCTTGTAATAAATGGCAAAATTTTAGGGCTGAATTTTTCAATGCAAGATTAATTGATCAGTAAGGATCATGAAAATTAATGGTTTGTAAGCTAGGCTCGGAGCGTTTATAACATGTTAAGGAAACATTTCAATTTGATTTTATTCCTTTAATAACGAAGAACAGATAAAATTCTTGATTGTTGTTTTATCGTGCAATACAATTGTTCATAATCTTTTCGTAGGCAATCTAACAGACGTAATTCTCCATCTATCAGTCTAACATTACTGAAAAAAATAAATGACGGATATTATTTGCGTGAACAAAGTGATTCCTACAATATTTAAATCTAATGTTCATCCTGACAAGATTTTATAAAGAGGATTGAAGAATAATTCTTATGATATCAAGTGTCGAACGAGGACAAAAGTGGTATTGAAAATAAAACGAAATTCAAATTAAATTATTATTTTTTACAAATAACTACAACATTCATAACATAAATTTGTAAACAATATTTAGTGCTCTTTCAAACCCCAAAAAAAAACAAAAATATATACAAATTAAAATTAAATTAATTGTAAAAATATTCTAAAATAGTGTTTTATCGACGCATAAATATTATTATGTGTATCTTTGGTTAGGGACCGTTTCATGTTAAGACTATCTAAAAGCCTCCTCCTTTAACTAGATCTACGAAATAAAGAGAGCATATGCACGTTTTAAGTTAAAAAAGAGAATAGCCTAGAATGAAGGAGGTTCTAGTTCTTCTATTATTACAACAATTTATTTGTTTCAATATTTATGTAGATATTATTTAAACATGAGAAATCTTTGGACCAATTTTTTAAACCATTTTGAGTTGGTTGGACAGTGTTTCTTTGTTTGTTATGTTATGTTTTCAGTAGCTCTATTGTAGTTCTATTTGGTTGTTGTTCTTGTTAGAATAAATTAATTTGTCGGCACTGACTATGACAGGGCCTACAACTGTGCAAGATGATGGATGAATGAGAAGACATAGACAAGACACAGATAAAACACAAGAAACTGAGAACTGAGATAAAACCTGAGCGCTGCTAAAACACATGCCCATCTACTAAATTTATAGATCAAGAAGCATTAAATACATTACAAACTGTAGTACGGTGGTTAGCTATGAAATTTATTATGGGTAGATGAAATAGTACTCATCGTGAAGGTTCTAAATGGGGGAAGACACCAAAATTTGGTGCTTGGTCGGCAAGAGATGGTTGTAGAAGGTGCCAGACATCTCTAGAAGGTGTTTGGTCTTGGTAAGCTTGAGTCAGTTGGTCTGTGCCAATAGACTCGGCTCATAATTAATTTACATACTTCCAACATCCCCCCATAAATTAATTATGCTAATCATTTCAAATAGCCCCAAATATTCTAGAAAAGATGGGTCCCAACCTAAAGCCTTGTTAGGTACCCATTTACATTCACTTATCCACTAATACAATGATGGTCATCAAATATTCAAATTTAGTCTTTCAAAAAATTTCATTGCAAATTCCTTTATCAACAAGCTTGCCAATCAATCTTCTGGTCTGTAATCTTCAAATTCAATTTCTTCATTTTTGAAAGTACTCTTCTTCATGCTACTGCACTTTACTACAATTTTTTTAATTCCATCATGTTGTTTATTATGACAATTGAACATGGTGTCTCTATGCACCTTCATAGCTAACTGATCTTTAGATCACTTCAAACTCAGATGTACCCTTTCTACAAATTCATTAATTGTAGCATTCCAAATTCCATTATGTCTTTAAAGAAAATGATTTCCTTTTAATCAAGTTATCTCTTACCTTTCTTGAACATTCAAACTATCTTCAAGATCCATGGATCTCTTCCCAACTATTACCAACCTCTGTGGCAATCCTTCAAACCTTTGTTTTTCAAATCTTTAATACTTCAATCTGGAAATATTCTATCTATAGCTTTCCATTTTCCTTAATTTCTTATAATATTATAACATCCTAAACCTTCAAACCCTGATTGATTACTATCATCTTTCACATATGAACATTTATACTTATACAACCTCTTAACCATACTTGTAATTTTTTGCCAAATCGATCCAAAACTCTAACCATAATTCATTTTCATAAATCATGTCATAGATTCATTTTTCAAATTTTCATTCCAACATGTCTTTTTAGAATGGTTTTTCAAACCAAAAATTCTACACGAATGTAAATCCCAACTCATGTCTTTCCTATGTCCTTCCCTATTACAATGGCACCACTGCATACATTGCATTCCTTGAGTTGTTTTGCTTGAACCTGTACTACTTGTAACATTATTTTCCTTACCTGTTACATATCCAAGACCTTCATATTTTGGCCTCATAACTAGCTCAATGGGTTCTTTGATTCCTTTCCCATACTTTTCTAATCCTTTACCTTCATAACCCATTTTCTTCATGATTTTCAACACGTCCAATGAGTTTAACATGTTTTGTGAATTTCATGGGATAAAAAGGTAGTTGTTTTCCCCTAGAACTCCTTAGCAGAATGGAGTGGTTGAAAAAAAACCATACTGTTCAAAAAGATGCTTGAACTATGATGAAAGAAGCAAATCTACCAGAAGTCTACTAGAGGGAAGCAATTCATATTGCTATTTATATACTTAACAGAGTTAAAAAAAAGCTAACAACAAAAAGACTCCCTATGAGTTATGGTATGGAAGGATTCCTACTATCAAGTACTTTAGAGTATTTGGAAGAAAATATTATATTAAGAGAGATGAAGAATGTAAGGAAGCTAAGGTAGTAGAACAACTTCCTACACTAATCTTGAGAGGAGAATAATGCAAAATTTTTAGAGATTTTTAAAAGTTACAAAAACTTAAATAGAAATAAGCATACCTATCATGCATACCATGACAATGATTTACGTGGGGAAAACCCTTTTGAACAGAAAAACCCCACACTCCAAAAGCTTCCCAATATATTATTCAGTAAATCACAAAGATTACAATATACTTACAGAGAAAGCTTCTCATAGGAGTATCACCACTCAGAGATTAAGAGACAACACGGCCACTATCAAACTCTGAGAAATCATTGCAATCTCCACCGTAGTTGTAATACAATGCCCTCATAAAATAGAGTTACATTCTAAGGAAAGATAGGCCAAAAAAATATCTGCCATTAGATCTAAAACCTAATAACAAACGGTCTAGATTTACAATATATCCTTTATTTAATGTATTTCAGCCATTCTAGAAGTTTCTTGAAAAAGTTAACACGCTCACATTTCACTCTGTGCTGCCATTGTATACACCTATTGGTGTAACTAGGAAACATATATATAATTGTAAGGTTGAGACACATTTTCCCAACAAATCTCCCACTTTTCGAACACCTTGCAAGAGCAATGTGAGGGTGTAAACATCATCTCTTTAATTGCTATTGGCTAAAAGGTCCATAGTCTTTTAACACCATCTGAACTTCTCTATGCTCACAGGATTAATTAAAGAATCAACAACATTCATCAAAGTCTCTACCTAACCAGCTTCACCCTATCATCTTCAACCATATCTCTAACAAAATGATATTGTACATCAATGTGCTTGGTCCTGGCATGAAATATCGAGTTCTTGGCTAGAAATATTGCACTCTAACTATCACAATAAATTGTCACTGCATCTTGTTTTATACTAATATCTAAACACAGTCTCTTGAGCCAAATGGCTTCTTTACAAACATGAGTAGGTGCCATATACTCTGCTTCAATAGTGGACAAAGCAACCACAATCTGCTGCTTACTCATCCAACTAATTGCACCACCAAATAAAGTAAACACATAAGCACTGGTGGATTTTCTACTATCAACACCACCTTCCCAGTCTGAATCCACATAACCATGAATATTAAGGGAAATTTCATCTTCAATTATATTACTTTGATAACATAAGGAATAGTATGAGGTACCTCACAGATATTTGAAGACTCTTTTAACTGCACCCCAATGAACTCTACCAGGATTAGAAATATATCTCGAAAGGACTCCCATTGCTTGGGAAATTTCTGGTCTAGTACAAACCATAACATACATCAAACTTCCAACTACAGTTTGGTAAGGCACTATGCTTATGTATTTCATCTTTGATGGAGATGTTGGACAATCTGAAATAGATAACTTTGTTCCAATTGAAACAAGAACACACAATGTTCTACAATCCTACATATCAAACCTCTGTAAAATTGAATTCACATACTTACTTTGTCCAAGCCATAACTTTTTGTGCACTCCATATCTTTTAACTTCCATCCCAAGAATGTTTTTACCTGCACTATGATCTTTCATTTCAAATTTAGCAGCAAGTTGAGATTTCAGTTTTGAAATCATACCTTTCCCTTTGTCAATAAATAACATATCAACATATAATGCAATAAATAGGAAATGATCACCATCAGTTTTATAATAAACAATGATATGATTTAGAATGCTCAAATCCAAAACTCAACACATATGTATCAAATTTCTGGTACCACATCCTAGGACTCTGTTTTAAGCCATACAAATATTTCTTTAATTTGCAAACCAACTTACTTTTACCTTTGACCACATAGTGCTTTGGCTATGTTATATAAATATCCTCCTCCAAATCACCATGAAGGAAAGTAGTTTTTAAGTCCATTTGTCAACCTCTAAATCAATAGCAGTGGAAATAGAAAGAAAAAATCTAATGGATGCCATTTTTGCAATAGGAGAAAATATCTCACCATAATCAACACCCTCAACTTGAGAGTAACCCTTGACAACCAACCTTGCTTTGTATTTCTCAATACTTCCATTTGAACCAATCTTTTTCTTGAACACCCATTTACAACCAACATGTTTTCGCCCTTTAGGAAATGGTACATGATCCCATGTATCACTCTTTTTCAAAGATTCCATTTCTTTATCCATAAAAATCTTCTAGGATTTCGCATCATTCATACCTAGTGCCTCTTCTACATATCTGGGTTTATCCAGGTTAGTATTCAAAGAAAAAATACATCTCCAATCATTAGGTGAATACCTTTCAGGTGGTTGTCTATGTCTTGTAGACCTACAAATAAGTTGAGTTGGAGGTTCTTCCTCCTCTTCTGAAGATACAAAGGTAGATGAGCTCTCCTCAACTTCTTGTCTATCCTTGGGCCTCGATTCAAATTTCTCAGGAGTAGGAGTAAATTGAATCACACCTTATTTGCTTTTTTTTGGCTACAATGTAATAGAAGAAGGCTTATTTTCTCTATTTAAATAACACTTCTACTATGTATTACTTTCTATGCAACAGGATCCCAAAACTTACATATCCCTTTCACACCATAACTATATCCGATGAAGATACATTTCATAGCCTTGTTCTCCAACTTTGTTTGCTTCTCCTTTGGCACATGTGCATATGTCATGCAACCAAAAAATCTAAGATGTCTCAATGAAGCCTTGCAACCCAACCATGCCTCTATAAGTTTCTTATCAACAAGAGCTGATGTAGGGGACCTGTTAATCAGGTAATAGGTAGTGGAAATAGCGTAAGCCCAAACCCTTTGTTCTAGACTAGCACCAGGGTATGTGCAGGATCATCATGGAAGAAATAGGCCCTTAAGTGATGAAAAATTTAGAAAAATTAGAGTTAGGAAACTTGACATAAAAATTTGAATTTAAGTTATCTATATTATTTAAAAAATATGTAAGAATAGAATCTGTAGCAAATTGAATGTAGTTTCTAAACTACTAGGTTTATTTCAAACAAAAATCTATTCGGTGAAAATTTGAAATTTCAATGCAGTAGTACTTAAATTTCAGGGAAAAAATAAGAAGTAGGTGTCTATCTAACCACCCTAACCACAATAAAATGATAATATTTTCTTATAATATTTTGGATATAAGTAGAGGACTCATGTTCCAATGTGATGCATATTTTTTTGTAATTTATTTTCCAAGAAAATAATTAATTATGATTTTTTATTACAACTTTTAAAAAATATAAAAACTCGTATGTCGACCACCTTAACTTGGTCAAAACTTCATGAAATTCATTTTTTTAATCCTATAGTATGTGAAGCATAGAATGTGACATATGTTTCAGATTCAAAAAATGTGATACCGTTTTGAAAGCTATAGATGTTTTTCAATTAGCCTATCAATCAGACTTCAGTCATAATTAAAATAGAAAATAAATAACAATTATTTATTAAATTCAAAGTAAAGCATAATTTATATTGGTGGAAAGCTGAGAGTCTCCTTTAAAAACCCTTTTCGTTTCATCAATTTTGGGTAAGAAAAAATTCATTAGCCACATACCCTACACATACCCATCATATCGCTACTTTTTAGCCCATCATGATCCTATACATACCCACCACTCAACATACTCCTAGCCTTCTCCATCAATTTCCTATTCATTCTTTCTGCAACTCTATTCTATTGTGGAGAATATAGAGTTGTCTTTTGTCTATGAATGCCCCAATCTTTACAAAATTTATCAAAATCATTAGAGAAAAATTCACCACCATTATCAGTCATCAAACATTTTATTTTCTTTCCAGTCCGCAACTCAACCATTGCTTTAAATTCTTTAAATTGACTAAAAACTTCAAATTTACTCTTTAGGAAATATACCCATGTCCTACTATAATCATCAATAAATGAAACATAATATGTGGATTTACCAATCGAAGGACCATCTACAAGACCAAACACATCAGAATGAATAAGATCCAATACACCACAAGATTTATGAGAAATCAAGTAAAACTGAACGCGATTTTATTTTCCATAAATGCAATGCTCACATAAATCAAATTCAAGATTACATCAGACAAACGTTCAACAAGGTTTTTATTTTTCAAGGTCCTTAGACCCTTTTCTCCAATGTGGCCAAGTCTTTGGTGCTATAACATAATTTTCTCTGTAGGTAACTTTATCTCAAAAGAAAGAGCACTCTTGGGCACCCAAAAGCCATGACCATTTGTTAAAGGTGAAACCCTCACTTCTTCCCCAGACTTGCTTTTCACAGAAGTACTATTACACTCAACAATGGATGCACCAAGCTTATACAATGTGCCATATCTGACACCTCTAGTAATCACCATAACACCTTTGACCATCTTACATCTTGTATCAGAAAGTACTACCTAGACACCTACATCTATTAGTTTTCTCACAGATAACAAATTTCGTACTAATCTAGGGATATGCAACATGCCATTAATCCTTTTTATTCTACCATCAGGAAATATGATTTTAACTTTACCATGACCAACAATGTCTAAATGAGAATCATCACCCAAGTACACCTTACCTCCTCAAATTCTTCATATTCACAAAACCAATCTCTAGTAAAGGTCATATGAAAAGATGCACCTGAGTCAATTAACCATGCATCATTACCTACATGAGTTGCCAAAGTTGCAATGAATGCATCATGATCTTCCTTCTTGGACTAAGAATCAGAATCAACCTTCTTCTTTTTCTTCTTCTTTTCTTCTTAGCATTCCTTATGAACTTTCCCAGGCTTACCGCAATTCCAGCAAATAACTTTAGACTTTCCAAGAGATTTAGATCTCCCCATGGACTTGGATTTGTCATGCTTCTCATTCTTATTTCCTTTTTCTTAAGGTCTTCCATGAACATTTAGGGCCTCCTTGGCAGTGATGGATACCTTCCTTCTCATTTCTTTAGAAAGCAAAGAACCCATCACATGATCTTCAGTCTTCAAAATAATAGAAGTACTCCTAATAGTCATAACTAGAGAATCCCACGAATCAGGCAAAGAACAAAGCAATATTTGACATTTCTCCTCCTCATCCTTTTTCACACCAATTGATGCTAGCTGAGCCACCAACATGTATTGAATGCTTCTAGGTGGTCTGTCATTCATCCATTCTCTTCCATTCTCAAGGAATACAACTTTTTCCTTAAGAAAATCTTGCTCACTAAAGATTTGGACTGATACATCTCATCAAGATTCTTCCATAGTTTCTTTGGAGAGGTATTCTCATGGAAATTAATTAAAACAGAGTCTACCAAGCACAATCTAATCAAACCCTTGGCTTTATGGTCCATAACATCATATTGAGCAACATGAGTAGGATTTGTAGGCCTTAAAATATTCTCATCAACAACATCCCACAGATCTCGATCTATCAATAGATCCTCCATCTTTAGCTTCCACATCTCAAAATTATTTCCAGAAAATTTCTCCTCCTCTATTCTCCTTGATGAAATTTCCATCTGAAAATTCTTGCAACAAGATCACAAAGTGTCTTCTTCAAAATCTCCTACTCAAATCTTGATTTGTTAAAAAAACCCAACAACCCACAATTGAAACCAAAGGTGACCAAGCTCTGATACCACTTGTAAGGAAGCTAAGGTAGTGGAACAACTTCCTACACTAATCTTGAGAGGAGAATAATGTAATTTTTTTATAGATCTTTAACAGTTACAAAAACTTAAACAAAAATAAATATAAATATCATGCATACCATGACATAGTGATTTACGTGGGGAAAACCATTTCGGGAGAAAAACCCCACACTCCAAAAGCCACCCAATATTATTCAGTAAATCACAAAGGTTACAATATACTTGCAGAGCAAGCTTCTCATAGGAGTATCACCACTCAAAGATCAAGAGACAATACAACTGCTATCAGACTCTCATAAATCATCACAATCTCTACCATAGCCATAATACAACACCCTCGTGAAATATAGTTACATTCTAGGGCAAGAAAAACCAACAAAATATCTGGCATTAGATCTAAAACCTAATAACAAATGGTCAAGGTTTACAATATATCCTTTATTTAATGTATGTCGACCATTCTAGAAGTTTCCTAAAAATGTTAACATGCTCACATTTCACTCCGTGCTACCATTGTATACAACTATGGTGTAACTAGGAAACATATATATAAATATATATCCATTCTACCAATAATAAACCACATATAATTGCAAGGTTGAGACACATTTTCCCAACAAAGAAAAATTAGGAAAGTTTGATGCAAGGTATGATGAAGGTATATTCCTTGGATATTCTATTAAATGAAAATTTTATAGATGTTACAATAAAAGGATAAGAAATATTGTTGAAAGTATGTAAATGTTAAGGTTGATGAAAATTTGCAAACTTCAATTGTAGTAGATGGATATATGTCAAATGAACCTGATTGTAGAGAAGAAGAAGAAGAAAAAGTTGAAGAAAGAGAATTGAAAAATGAAGAGGAAGAAGCACTGGAGAAGACCCCTAAGACCCCTAAATATGTGTAAAATAATCATTCTGAAGATCCGATCATCGGGGATAAGAGGAAAGGAGTATTGGCAAGAAGCAGAGTTGCTGAAGTTGGGGTAAATCTGTGTTTACTTTCTAATGTTGAACCTAAAACAATTAGTGAGGCATGCAAAGATGAAAAATGGATGAAGGAAATGGAAGAAGAACTTATGCAAATTGAGAAAAAATAGACTTGGGAATTAGTTCCTAGACTGAAAAAATAAAAAAATAATTGGAACTAAGTGGGTATTGAAAAATAAGATGAATGAGAATGGAGAACTGGTAAGAAATAAGGAAAGACTTGTGTGTAAGGGTTACTTACAAGTGGAAGGAATATAATTTGAGGAAACATTTTCTCTTATGGCTAGGATGGAAGCTATCAGAATGTTTTTTGAATTTGCAGCATACATTTATAGTTTAAATTTTATTAGATGGATGTGAAGTTTTCTTTTCTAAATGGTGCATTGGAAGAAGAGGTTTACATGGAACAATCAGGAGGATTTTAGTTGTTAGATCAACCAGATATGGTGTGTAGATTGTGTGAGTACTAAACTTGTAATCTTGCGCAAACCATGAAAAATGTTAGAATTAGTCAATCTAAGCAAGGAAAATAGAGTACTCCTCTGTGAACCATAGATTTTTGGGACCACAAGGCTCTCTAACTCTTCTAGGGTTTTTCACCTAAAAGGAGAGAGGTAGGCCAAAAATGCTAACTAGGTTCATTCAAATTAATATGTGTATGATGTTATTATGTGTAGATGAAATGATCTAAGTGCAATTAAGTAATCTAAATGACTGATTATGTATGCAAAACCTAAGATTTATGCTACATTGGAAAACACAATGTGTTATGCAAACAATGACCTATGAATGAACAAATGCAAAATAGGAAGGAAAGAGTTAAATCAGTGTGCACCTAGAGGTCTGATGGAGAATCTAGAATCTTTGGAATAATGTCTAGAATCACAAAAAATTATCAGTGGGACTCATTCGCCCAGGGTGGCGAATCGGTCCTGCTCCTAGTAAAAACTATCGAAAATGGGTATATGAGCACGTCAGGATCTAGAATCTGACAAAACTTAGATTTCCAATCTTAAGGTGGGACTCATTCACCACTAGTGGTGAATCATTCGTCTCCCAAAATTTTGAGAAATCAGGAGACAACTCTACAACACCAGATCTGAAGATGTCTGCTTGTTGGGTTGCCGAAGTCAATTCTGCAGGAAACATATAGAATACCTTCTCCAAGATTGAAATATGATTGATTTGACTTGAAACACCTAGTTGACTTGTTGACCACTCTTCAACACCTAAATTCTTGTTAAATCTACATACAAAAGTCCACAAACACACATGCAAGAGGGGAAAAATGGTTGAGGGTTAGAAAATAGGGTTTGCCTTGGTCAAACCCCACTTTGGTAATCAAACCCTTAATGAAATAATGAAATGCAAGAGAATGATAAAAAAATAACATGCAAATTCTATTAACTTACCAAACCCTTGTTGATGCAAATCTAAAGTAATTTCAATGGATGCTTGAAAATTCTTGATGAATGCTTGATTTGATGTTGTAAGATGCTTGAATGCTTGAGTGAATGAGTGAATAAATGAACTTGATGAATGGGGGTTAAAATGGATGTAAAAACACTTATTTATACAATCTTGTGCCTTATTAACCCATTAATACCTCATCACAGGCCAACATCAAGTGATTTTGAATAAAAACCCGAAAGGAAATTTAAAATATTTTGAATTTGGAGCCAAGGGGGACTCATTCGCCACCTATGGTGAATGGGCCCCACCTGGGACCTAAAAATGGGTGTCGGGAATTATCTTGTATTTAATGTTGTTTTTCAAGTTTACATTAAAAAATGCACTTAATTAAAGCTTATAAGGGCATAAAGGGGTCAAATAAAGCATAAGAAAGGTGTAAATGGTGAAGTTATTCCTAGAAAAGTGCGAAATCTTGTTACAAGACTTTACAACACTTCAAAATAGGATTTTTTTAGTGATGAAAAGGTTATTTTTAGGTGAATTGTAATGAATAGAGTCTAGAAGAATGTAGAATTTTTTTACAACACTTCACAACACCTTCACAAAATGTCATTATTTGAATTTTAGTACCTAAATATGCATGTTCAAGCCACATTATAACATTAAATTAAAGCAAAGTAAACCAAACATCATGAAACCAGACCTAAAAGGCCATGAAAATGATAAGGGGCCATTTTTGTATGACACATTTAGCCCCCACTTTAGTGAGACGATGAACTTGCTTCAAACTCACACTAAAGTAGCCATGAACATCGAGAGGAGGGTTCAAATGCACTTACATTAGGAAGATGGAATGACAAAAATAAAGAGGGATGATCAAGCCCCCAAGATGAAGATCCCGTGGAAAACTAAGCATAAGAACAAAGGAACACACAAGTGTTAAAAATAGATAATAGAATCAAGCTTCAATCATCTGTCCAACTAGTTGTGGATTAGATCTAGGCTGATTGTTTGAAGAAGAAAATGTATACTCACTCTGGGGTGACATAACTCATGGTGGTCCACCGAGTGAGAAATCCCAAAAGGTGAAGTACATACACTAGTTGGTATGTACTCACAAACACAAAGGTGGTTATGGGGAAAGTCGTGCCGCTGAGTGGGCTTCCCACTCAACCATATCAAAGTTAAACATCCTGATAACTTTAACAAGGTGCCACAAAGGAAAATGATGGTTCATGTTTCATGAGACAAGCAAAGCTCTTTATGCTTATAACTCATGAACAAAGAGCAAGGGTACCACAGGCATGCAAGCTGCATTATGTAAGGTGGTAAAAAGTGCGAAGTGTAAAATGCAAAAAAAATGTAAAGGTGTAAAATGTAAAAGATGTTCAAAGGAGTCTTGTTAAGTTCATGCAAGGTATACCACTTAGGGAAAATTATGTCTAATGTCTCCAAAAGAGGACCAATCAAAGAATAAAATATTCACAACTTAGGGTATGTAGTGCGTCGCATTAGGCCACCAAGAGGAATGTAGTATGCTTAGAAAGATCATGCTTATGAAATAAATCACATGAGCGACAAGGCTACACTAGGAATGAAGAATGTGAATGAATTAATGGTAATGTATGCCCCCCACTTTAAAGGAATTGCTACACACCATTTTGTGAGTAATTACTTTAAAGTAGTGAAGGAAAAAAAATGCAAAAAGGAAAACAAGACATGAGAGCCAACTTGGAAAGCCCTCTGCCAAGTCATATGTTTCTAAGTAAGACTGCGTCATGTCAATGAAATAGAAAAAAAAGAAAAGGAGGTTTCCTCGCAAAAAAGAACACACCATACACATAAGGGATCTATGGATTTTGGGTCAGTATGTTCATTGCTGCAATGTTTTTATGAAAGAGCTCAAAACTATCATCATTCCCTGAATACATAGAACTGGAAGAATGACACACAGAGAGTGAAAATAAAAGAAAAAGACAAGTCCATTTTGGGTCAACATGGAAGAGACATTGCAGTCTCGACGCTTTGCATCGTCCCCAAAAGTAAAACACGAGCGTAAAGAAAACAAAAATAAAATAAAAATCTTTTGGTACAATATGAAGACGACATTTTGGTCTCAATGCTTTGCATCATCCCCAAAAGGAAAAACACAAGAAAAAGACAAAAAGGAAAAGGAAAAGGGACCTATTTGGGTCAACATGGAAGAGACATAGGGTGTCTCTATGCCTTGCATCATCCCCAAAAAGGAGAACACAAAACAAAAAGGAAAAGGGACCATTTGGGTCAACATGGAAGAGACATAGGGCGTCTCTACGCTTTGTGTCATCCCCAGAAGGAGAACACAAAACAAAAGGAAGAAGACAATGCATGACATATAGAAGAATAAATGTATAAATAGAAGTGTACAAAGAGGGAACATCAAACATACGGTATGGGGGAACACGATACACACATAAAATAAAACTTCAAAGAAAAAGAGAAAGGAAAACAAATGCAAAAAGGCTAGTAAGGAAAATTAAATTCAACCATCTAACAAGTCATCGACTTCCCAATCATGTTCAGTATATAAATGTGAGGGAAATTGACTGTCCAAAGGAAGAATTGCAAGTGTCAAACTAGGAGATGTACCAGGTTCTTCGCTTGGTTGAGAGGATTTATCATTTAAACTCATGGTAGATAAAAAATTCATCTATTTTTCGATCTCATCATCATCATCAAGATTGATGATGATAGGAGGATGAAGGGTGATTTCTAAGGAAGGATGAATCAAAAGTTGTGGCTGTTGGATTTGTTCATTTTGTTGTGAGGGTTGGGTTGTGTTATCTTGTGGTGGATCAAGAGGGTGGTCATCTATTTATTCTTTCAAAGGAGGAGGGTGGTTTTCTTTATTTTCTTCTATTTGAGACTGATGAGCAAGGAGACGACGATGACATCTACGCTCCCTAGCACCATGATTTCATTTTATTTTGTTTTCAATTTATTGAGGTGTAAGAGCGGGTTGATCCATCATAGGCTCCTTTTCTTATGGAGGGGGAAGAATGGAATAAATTGAAGAAGATGGGTTAGGGTATGTGCAGGATCATCATGGAAAAAACAGGCCCTTAAGTGGCAAAAATTTCAGAAAAATTAGAGTTAGGAAACTTGACGTAAAAATTTGAATAAGTTATCTATATTATTTCAAAAATATGTAAGAATATAATATATAGAAAATTGAATGTAGTTTCTAAACTACTAGGTTTGTTTAAAAAATTAAAAAAATCTATTTGGTGAAAACTTGAAATTTCAATGCAGTAGTACTTAAATTTTAGGGAAAAAATAAGTAGTAGGTGTCTGTCTAACCACCATAACCACAATAAAATGATAATATATTTTTATAATATTTTAGATATAAGTAGAGAACTCATGTCCTGATCTGATGCATATTTTTTTGTAATTTTTTTCTAAGTAAATAATTAATTATGAATTTTTTATTACAACCTTTAAAAAATATAAAAAAATCCTATGTATGACCACCTTAACTTGGTCGAAACTTCATGAAATTCAATTTTTCTTTTTTTAATCCTATAGTATACAAAGCATAAAATATGACACATGTTTTGGATTGAAAAAATATGATATCATTTGAAAGCTATAGATGTTTTTCAATCAGCCTATCAATCAAGACTTTATTCATAATTCAATAGAAAATGAATAATAATTACTTATTAAATTCAAAGTAAAGCATAATTTATATTGGTGGAAAGTTGAGAATCTCCTTTAGAAACCCTTTTCATTTCATCAATTTTAGACAAAAAAAAAGTCATCAGCCACATACCCATCATATTGCCACTTTTGGGCCCATCATGATCCTGCACATACCCGTCAATCACTTTCTCTTTAGCTTTATACACTTGTTTAATGAGGGAAGGCATGATTGGATTGGTTTCATTTTCTCTTGGTCATTTAAAGGATGGAAGAGAAGTTTCTAAGGGTGATTGTTCAGGAGGTTGTATGGTTTGTTCAATGTAGGACTCAGGCTGAAGCATGGTTTCATCAAGGATAGGAGGAGTGGAAGTTGATGGGGACATGTCCCGAAGAGACAACTTGGCTATTCGTTTAGCTTTGAACTTTTGGTAAGCTATGAAAAATAAGTCCTTTCGAGGGGTAATAGGTTCCATATGTGTGGGTGAAAAGGCTTCTAAGGAAAAATTACCTTTAGAGTATAAAAAATTAAAGCCACTATGGTGTATCGTAAATATTTCATTGCCATGTGGAAACTTCAAACATTTGTGAACAAAGAATGGGACCACTTTCATTGAGCGAAGCTGAGGGTGGTCTATCCGCAAAAAAAATTGATCCGATTATGGAATAATAGAAAATGTTACATCCAAAGTTTTAGGTCTTGTTTGTAAGGGGAGTATGGTATATCCGATCGTAGGGCACACAAAACTAGTATGTGTTTTAATCCATGCAATTGTTTTATTATAGTCATCTTGATATAGATCGTGTAATTCTAGAAATTCTTCTGTGATCACATTTTCACCACAGGTGGGATCTATTAATATCCCATTGGTGGGATTATCATAGATTCTGTCAGCAATGTAAAGAGGACCATCAGGAAGCTTTTGAAGTATATCTTTAGAAGAAAAAGTGATATCAAGATTTTTGTTGGTTGGGCCCTTACGAGGGATAACATCTATCACACCTACAAGTTCATCCATAGGATTAACTTGGGTAACATTTGGTATTATATCAGGTTGTTCATCATTTGTATCAACATTCATGACTTGAGGGTTTGAAGGTTGACTAGCCTTGAAAAATGAAACATTATTTTTAGGCATGGGGTTGGTAAAGATTTGTAAATTTTGGTTAGGAGGTACAACAAATTTATTGCCTTGATCATTAACACCCGCAATGGAAAAATGGCCTGAATCAATGAGGTCTTGTACTAAGTGTTTGAGACACTTACATTGTTTGGTGTCATGGCCATTTTGGTGATGGAAATGGCAATAATCATTTGGTTTAAATGTAGGTGGTAAAGGTTTTGTAGTATCAAGCAGTTTGACGGTAGGCAAGGTGATCATTTGTTGCTAGAGCAATCGGTTCATTGTATTGTGAAGGGTATCAGGTAAAGGAGTAAATTGTCTCTTCGGGTCCCCATAGGTATAAGGCACCGCTGCTTTAACAACTGCCACTTGATTTTGAACAGGTTGGGTTGGTGGTTGTGGTTGAGGAGGCGGATTAAATTGTAAAAAGCCCCTATTTGGTTTGCAAAATTTGTGTGTTGTTTTGGTTTTGTGGTTCAGATTTGTCAGCTCGGTTTGAAGTGGACTTCAAGTCTTGACTAGAAACCAAGTTGTGATAGTCACATAAGGTTGTGCATAAATGCATGAATGAAGGGAATTTAATCATAGTTAATTTATCCTGAAGGTTTGTGTGCAATTTTTCCATAAACATCTTCTACAGATGTGCATCAAGAATCTTGACATCAAATTGAGCATACAAGGACTGGTATCGTGAGATAAAATTAGTTACTTTTTTGTCTGTGTTTTGTCTACATCTCATGAGGTTAGCCATTGTCTTTTTAGGAGTCATGTGAACTTGAAAGTGGCTTATGAAAGCATAGGCCAATTCATTGAATGATTAGGTAGAATGATTGGGAAAGTTGGAAAACCACTCTCATGCAGTGTCTTTCAGAGTCCTAGGAAAAATTTTAGCTAAGAATTTATCATCAAGGAAGAAATCACTACATAAAGTTGTATAAGCATTAACATGGTTAATAGGGTCTCCTTTACCTCCATATTTCTCAAACCTAGGAATTTCTATCCCTTGTGGCATTGAGGTTCGTAATATTTCTAAGGATAAGGGACTACTACGAACATGATATGTGGGTGGAGTGGTTTGACCTTGGCTAATGGTGCAAATTTGTTGTTGCATGGATGAAACAATATTAAGGAGTTGTGTAATGATGGGATCGAAGGGTGAAGGGTGGTTTGAGGTGGAAGGGAAAATGGTGATGGAGTGTAGGTAATGTGAGGGGAAGTGAAAGGAACAGTAAGAAGGGTGAAGGTATTGGAGGGGACTTGTGATGCCACAAGAGAACTAGGAATGCTATTTGGAATTACGAAAGAAGGAGCCACATGAATAACCTGTTGCATAGTTGTTGTAACCTGAGGAGTGGTCAAAGTTGGTATAAATACTATGGTTGAAGGGGGAGGAATGTGAGGTCCTCCTTGGCTTGCAACTATGTTTGCTAATTGTGAAGTATTAGTAGCATGTTTATTATATATTTCAGAAATTCTTTTCATGACTTGTAAGCCATCATCACTTTCAATCAAACAATGAAGGTTTTCTATGGAGGGTACGGAAA
The DNA here is from genome assembly GCA_007258455.2 of Sequoia sempervirens. NCBI lineage: Eukaryota > Viridiplantae > Streptophyta > Pinopsida > Cupressales > Cupressaceae > Sequoia > Sequoia sempervirens. The sequence continues at coordinate 32,069 of VDFB02299671.1, forward strand.
TGGTGGAAATTTTTTCAAGGGACAAGTCTTGTTGTAAGTGTGCAAAATCCTCATGAATATTAATGAACTTTTCTTGCGGGATGGAGTTGTTTTGGGTGTCAACATTCATTGGATGGGAAGGTGAAGGAATGGAAGTGTTATTGTCCATGCCTAATGCACCATTGTCCATACTATGAGTAGGAGCTCTTGAGATCCCAAGGTCCACAATGAAAGTGTTATCATAGGAGGCCATGAGTCTAGAACTTTGTCTCACTAAAGTATTATCAATGGGGCACCAAACACTCATACAAGTACCAAAAAAGATGGGGTGAATGAAAATGCAAGGCAATCTAGGAGTTCTAAATACAAATAACATAAATTCTACTAACTGTAATAGATAAGTAACTACATAAAATAGACATGCAGAAAAATGCCAGAAAAATGCGTGAAAGTGTTGTTTAAAAAGTGGAGGTGGACTGATTCGCCCAGGGTGGCGAATGAGTCCCAGTATGTAGTTTTTTTTGTGTTTTTCAGATTGTAATAAAGGATGCAGATGCAGATTTTCAATTTTCTCAATGATATGCAATGCAAAAATGAAATCTAAATGAATCGTTTGCTAAAGCAATTTGAGAAACCCTAGGATGCAAAAACAAAGCAATACCCTAATTGAATATTGATGCAAGTGTAATCTAGGATGCAAGATGCAAATGAAATCATAAATGCAAAGTGTTCAAAATGAAGGTTCACCAAAATGAATCGTAGATTTTTGGCACCACAAGGCTCTCTAACTCTTCTAGGGTTTTTCACCTAAAAGGAGAGAGGTAGGCCAAAAATGATAACTAGGTTCATTCAAATTAAGATGTGTATGATGTTATTATGTCTAGATGAAATGATCTAAGTGCAATTAAAAAATCTAAATGACTGATTATGTATGCAAAACTTAAGATTTGTTCTATGTTGGAAAACACAATGTGTTATGCAAACAATGACCTATGAATGAAAAAATGCAAAACAAAAAGGAAAGAGTTCAATCAGTGTACACCTAGAGGTCTAATGGAGAATCTGGAATCTTTGGAATGTTTTCTAGAATCACATAAATTTATCATTGGGACTCATTCACCCAGGGTGGTGAATCAGTCCCACTCCTGATAAAAACTATTGGAAACAGGTTTCTAAGTGTCGGGATCTAGAATTTGACAGAACTTAGAATTCTAGTCTTAAGGTGGGACTCACTAGCCACTAGTGGTGAATCAGTCCTCTCCCAAAATTTTGAGAAATCAAAAGACAACTCTGCAACACTAGATCTGAAGATGTCTGCTTATTGGGTTGCCGAAGTCAATTCTGCATGAAATGGAAAAAATACTTTCTCCAAGCTTGAAATATGATTGATTTGACTTGAAACACCTAGTTGACTTGTTGACCACTCTTCAACACCTAAATTCTTGTTAAATATACAGACAAAAGTCTACAAATGCACATTCAAGAGGGGGAAAATGGTTGAGGGTTAGAAAATAGGGGTTTTCCTTGGTCAAACCCCACTTTGGTAATCAAACCCTTAATGAAATAATGAAATGCAAGAGAATGATAAACAAATGACATGCAAATTCTATTAACTTACCAAACTCTTGTTGATGCAAATCTAAAGTAATGTCAATGGATGCTTCAAAATGCTTGATGAATGCTTGATTTGATGTTGTAAGATGCTTGAATGCTTGAGTGAATGAGTGAATAAGTGAACTTGATGAATGGTGGTTAAAATGGATGTAAAAACACTTATTTATACAATCTTGTGCCTTAGTAACCCGTTAATACCTCATCACAGGCCAACATCAAGTGATTTTGAATAAAAACCTGAAAGGAAATTTAAAATATTTTGAATTTGGAGCCAAGGGGCTCATTTTCCACCCATGGCAAATAGGTCCTACCTAGGATCTGAAAATGGGTGTCGGGAATTATCTTCTATTTAATGTTGTTTGTCAGGTTTACATTAAAAAATGCACTTAATCAAAGCTTATAAGGGCATAAAGGGGTCAAATAAAGCATAAGAAAGGTGTAAATTGTGAAGTTATGCCTAGAAAAGTGTGAAATCTTGTTACAAGACTTTACAACACTTCAAAATATGACTTGTTTAGTGATGAAAAGGTGATTTTTAGCTGAATTGTAATGAATAGAGTCTAGAATAATGTAGAAATGTTTTACAACACTTCAGAAAACCTTCACAAGATGTCATTATTTGAATTTTAGTACCTAAATATGCATGTTCAATCCACATTATAACATAAAACCAAAGAAAAGTAAACCAAACATCATGAAAGAAGATTTAAAAGGCCATGAAAATGACAAGGGTCCATTTTTGTATGGCATACTATGAAATACGTGATCATGCTTCATATGCAAACAAGGAAATAAGAAATCAAAGAAACTAAGTGAAAGTATAAGAAATCAAAATCAAACCCTATCCCATAGTGGGAGTGGTGCTCCTTTGATGTTGAAAGGATGCCCTTTCCCACCCCCTTGATAAGCTAAATGATAATGAATAAACCTCCAAGAATGAGATGAAATGCAAGATGATGAGTGTGCCTATAGTAAGAATGCTTGAGATAAATAGGGTTGAAGAGTTGAAGAATGAAGAGATTGGAGGAATGTGGGACTAAAGGAGATCCATTGAGAATGTGAAACTTTTCACAAGGCTAATGGATGAAGTTGGAGCACATTTTGGGAAATGTGTGAGTAAAGAGGATGTAAGAGGAGTAAATGCATATGGTTGAGAGTGTAAGAGGATGTGGGTGAGGATGTAAGAGAGATTAATGCATGTGGTTGAGATGTAAGAAAAGTTAATGCATGTGGTAAGAAAGTCAAATAAATGGAGTTATTTAAGAAATATTCCCAAAGCATATGCTTTTGTGAGGGAAAATGGTTAATTACTTATTTACAAGAATTGATTTTCTTGTGCAAGTGGGTTAGTTAATCATGGGTTGTGTTTGACCAAGGTTGAGTTGAAGGTTAGAGAATGGATAATTAGGATTAGGAGTTAATTAATCTGGAATTAATTAACTTGAAGGAATCAGGGGATTTGGCATTTGATTTAAATTAATTTGATTTATTAAATCAGATGAGAGGACTTTAGGGGACTTAATTAAATAATTTGATTTACTTAATTAAATTTGATGAACATTAGTGAATTAATCTAATAAATTATTTTATTTGATTAATAGAGGAAATTATGTTAATTGATCAGATTTAGATGCATAATGTCAATTTGCATGTCTACATTTTTCCCCTCTTTGAAGCATCATACCAGTTGTGTTGGTTCAAAGACTGATATTGTCGAGATTGAAATTCAAAATTTTCTTGATTTTTTTAGATGCCCCACTATTGCCCCAGTGGAAAGAAGTACATTGGTACACTACCCCCTCGAGAGATCGAGTGAAAATTTTGATTTTAGGTCGAGCTCACAACAAAGATGTTCAAGATGGTGAAATGAGAAGGTTAAACTAACAGATCTATATTATGATAATGATACAAATGAGTTGGATTGAGATTCTTAGAATAAAAAATCTATATTATCCTAAATGACTTAACTGATGATGCAATGCGTTGGTTCTTGTAAATAAACATTTTGGCGCCCAAGGACTTTCTAGCCCTTCTAGGGTTTTTCATCTAAAAGGGGAAAGATGGGACAAAATACAATGTAAGCATTCAAATATTAATGTAATATTGATGCAATATTCCTAGATGAGATGATCTAAATGTAGAAAATGAATAAAAGCTATTGATTATGAATGCAAAACTAAGAAATATGAAGTGTTTGAAAACATAGTGTTGTATGCAAACATGATCTAGAAACATGAACAAACAAAGACAAAATTTAATGAAACTGAATGAGGTGCATCTGGAGGCTAAAAGCTAATGTAGAAATATTTTTGAATGCTACAAAGATCAGTGTTGAAGCCCACTGAGACTCATTCGCCACAGATGGTTAATTAGTCCTATTTCTGGTAAAAACTGCCTAAACAAGTTTCAGGATGCCAAGAACACAAAATTTGAGAAAAAAAAAAATTCAGCCTTACAGTGGGATTCATACACCATAGATGGAAAATTAGTCCACCTACAAAATTATGAAAAGTGAAAGGTCAATTCTGTGGGTCCTGGTCTGGTCTTTTCTGCCTGACAGCTTGTTAGATCTGAATTTGGAAAATTTGATGTGGAAGTGATATCCAAGCTTCAAATAGGGTTATGTTGACTTCGAATGATCTTGAATAACTTGATGATACTTTTAACACTTATCTCTTTGTCCAATCTTCCTACAAGACATGCAAACACACATGCAAAGAGGGAAAAAAAGGGTTAAGGGTTAGAGTATAGGGGTTTTTCTTGGTCAAACCCCAATTTGGTAATCAAACCCTTAAAAAATGAAATATAATAAAAGGAAATGATGAAAAAATAACATGCAATGCCATAAAATCACCAAACCCTTGATGTTGAAGTTTGAAGATATGCTGCTCCAAGATGCTTGAATGCTTGATTGAATGATGAAAATGCTAGAATACTTGAATGTTATGATGCATGAATGAATTATCTTAATGGGGGGGTTAAAATGAATGGAAAATCACATATTTATACACAATTATGCCCTAATTTCCAAAAAATACAACATTACAGGCCAATCTTAGGTCTTTACAAATAAAAACCCCCCAGTAATTTAAATTTATTTTGATTTTTGTTCAAAGAGGGACTCATTCGCCCCTAGTGATGAATGAGTCCCACTCAAGGCATGTGAATAGGTGTTAGGAATTAAGTTGTCTTAAATGATTTTTTTTGGGTTTGTATTAAAAAATACACTTAATTAAGACATGTAAGTGCATAAAGGGGCCAAATAAAGAATAAGAAAGATGTATTTGTTGATGACAAGTCTAGAAAAGCTTGATAGTTTGTTACAAGACTTCAAAACACTTTAAAATAAGACTTGGTAAGTGATATAAAGGGGGTATGTAGGTGAATTATAATAAGAAGAGTCTAGAAAAGTGTGAAAATGTATCACAACACTTCACAACACCTTTACAAGACATCATAAAGTCTTAATGACTCATAAATATTCAAGACGTAATGTGAATGTATGAGCCACATTTCAACATTAAATGAAGGAAAAATCAAGCCAAGTAAGCATAAGGAGGTACAAAATAAGAAAAATTAGAAGGGTTACTTTTTTTGTGTCTAGAGTTAGCCCCCACTTTAGGGAGGGGATGAACCTACTTCAAACTCACACTAAAGTAAAGCAATGCATCTAAAAAGGGGGTCTGAGTGTACTAATCCTTAGTGAGATGAGACAACAACAATCAAGAGGGATGATCAAGCCCCCAAGATCAAGATCCCATGGAAAACCAAACATAAGCACAAAGGAACACATATGAAAGTGATGAAAAAGAATGAAAGAGAGAAAGTTGAAAGAATGTTGGATCAAGCTTCAATTGTCTGTCTAGCTCATTATGGATCAGATCTAGGTTGTTTGGAAAGAAAATGCACACTCACTCTGGAGTGATGAGACTCATGGTTGTTTGCCAGGTGGGAAGGCCCAAAAGGTGAGAAACATACACTCACGACTGGTATGTACTCACAAACACACGGGTGGCTATGGGGAAATTTCATGCCTTAGAATGGGCTTCCTGCTCAACCATACTAAAGTTATACCTCTTGATAAATTTAATATGGTGCCACAAAGGTCAATTTTGTTTTGTGCTTCATGAGACAAGAAAATCTTCGTATGCTTAGGACTCATGAACAAATGCAATGGCACCATAGGCATGCAAGCTATGTTAGTAAAGGTGGCCATGTAAGTGGTCGCGCCCACAAAAGGATATGAAAATCACAGTAAAACCTTTCTTGGGAATTGAGCATTCCAGCAGGTGACTAATATCTCTTTATGGATGTTCATTTACTTGTCAAACCAGGGAACGTATACTTTGAATGGCGCAGCACAATATATGCACTAAGAACTAGTTTCAGTCACAACTTAACAGAAATAAATACTTGGAAGGAATTCTATCTAAGCTACAGAAAGGTAATGCAAAGTTCTTTTAACTCAACCATAATTTGACTAAAACAGAAACCATAAAAGCGATGACTGAAACACAAACTATGAACTGGCCTTATGCTACAGGAACATGCACAGGGATGGATTCCTGATGCTGCAGGAGCAATACAAGACTGAGTTTGTATGGAAACTTTGAAGATGAAAGCTAACTGATGATCAACAGAAAAGAACAGTTAACTAACTAGCTACAGATACTTACTAAGTGGGCCCCCTTAGCAAGCATCTACTGATTACGCAAGTGTTGAACTCAGAACTTCATCAAACTTTATTCATGAAAACAAAATGGTATACATTGCTTTGTTGATATGGAAACTAACAACAAATTATGTCTCTTGTCATACAGATTCTGATTATCATACTGACTCTTACATGATATCTGCTATCTCTCTATCACTATGCTTCTATCTTACTTCTAACTATCATCTCCTTTTTCACTCGCGCAGGAGGAGTACCTTATTTAAAATCAGGAGAACAACTAACTAACTAACCCTATCAAAGAAAGACGTGGAAGTAAAGTGTATCCCAGAATCAAGGAACAAACTTCATAAATGAATTTATCTGTTCAACTCGATCTAGAGAGAATCTAGCGCTCCACTCTTTCCAGATTGACTGTCATTAAAAATTCTTCCCAATGGTTTCGGTCAAAGAGTCTTCGCCAGAGCTTCCTCGAAGTCGTGCAGGAAATAGGCTTTACTGCAAGGCTGAGATCGGCTGCGCTTGACTCGATCATACTTTCTTCAACAACAACCTGCGAAACACAAGGTAACAGATGTGAAAGAAAAGGTGCATGGCACATAGACAATATCTACTCATTAATCACATATTTAGATCTATTTCATCATTCAAAAACTATATGCAATATACCAGTCATTTAGGGAGTCAACGGGGTAATAAATGTAGTCAAGACAACACAATAGGCTGCAGGAATATGAAAATATTTTGCTACAGGATATCCCCATAAAAGGTTTCAAAAGAGTTTTAAACAACCACGAATAACAAAAGAAAGGCATTAAAAGTTCATCATAATATCCAAACTATGAGCACATTTTGGGCTCATCAGTAAGTGCAAAATGTAACATCTAAAAGGAATGCTCAAATGAGTCTTTCTTAGTTCATGCAAGGTCATTAACTTAGGGAACATTGTGTCTAATGTCTCAAAGAGAGGACCAATCAAAGAATAGAATATTCGCAAGTTAGGGGATGCAGTACATTGCATTAGGCCACTAAGAGGAATGGAATATGCTAAGAGAGATCACACTTATGATAGACACTATACCCAATGTCATCCACAAAGTGACAAACACATCGTACAAAGTAATAAGGCTACACTAAGAACCAAGAAAATGCAAAGTGAATAATGCCAAGGTATTCCCCCACATTAAAGGAATTTCTATACACCGTTCTATGAGCAATTACTTTAAAGTAGCAAATGAAAAATGAAAACAAGAAATAAGACATGAGAGCCAACTTGGAAAGCCCCTATTCCAAGTCATATGTTTTTCGCGTAAGGCTATGTCATGCAAAGGAAAAAGAAATAGGGGTTTACCATAAAAAGGAACACACCAAACACATAAGGGATCTATGGATTTGGGGTTAGTATGTTCATTGCTGCAATGTTTTGATTAAAGAGCTCAAAACTGTCATCATTCCCAAATACACATAGAATAGGAAGAATGACACAAAGAGAGTGAAAACAAAATAAAAAGAAAGTTCATTTTGGTTCAACATGGAAGATACATAGGGTGTCTCAACGCTTTGCATCATCCCCAAAAAAAACACAAGCAAATGAAAATGTAAATGTAAAAGCTTTTGGGTCAACATGAGAGAGACATTGTGGTTGTGTTGTAGAAAAAAGGACCCTTTACTTGACATGGGATTAATTCATGATAAAATGGACTTAATGAGCTCTTAATCTAGTGTTGTGAGGCATTTTATGCATACACATTAGGTCTTGGACCCTTTCAAATTGAATAACATGCTTTTATCGATGTCTTGTAAAGGTGTTGTAAAGTGTTGTAGGATGATTTCACACTTTTCTAGACTTAATTAATCTATTTCTCCCTAATACAAAATTATAAAATGTGTTTAATAACATTATTACATCAATCTAGAAGACTCTTAACTAAAACTTAATGTTAAACTAGTGTTGTAATGTGTCTTGCACATTCACATTGGTTTTTGTGCCTTTCTAGGCTACGTGGACCTCATTTTAGTATTGTAAAGTGTATTTAATAACACTTTCACATTGATTTATGTGTCCCAAGCCCTATTTTACATTTACATCATCACTAATAGGCCCCACTTAACCCATATTGTGCATCCCGAAGCTTAAACTGATCAAATACTCGATAAGGTTGCATTTTAGACCTTATTTCCTTATCTCTTGGCATCTAAGCTATCAAATTAGCCCTTGTGCGACCCACTCGCCATGCATGGTTAATCATTCCCATCCAAGTGGGATCCATTTTCCATGTGTGGAAAATGAGTCCCATTTGGCTCAATTTTGAACTTTGAGTGGGAAAAAAGTGAAATTTGAGTTTAATATTGCTTGATGTTGGCCTGTAATGAGGTATCAACAGGTTACTAAGGCACAAGTGTGTATAAATGTGTGTTTTTCTCCTCATTTCACATCTTTTAAGCTCTTATCATTCATTCATCCATCATTCTTCTATCTCAAGTCAAGCAACTTAGGGTTTTGTCATTCCAAGTCATTAAGAAAGCTTCTAAGGACATTCAAGGGCTCAATCTTCCTCCGTTGCTACAGAAATCCAAGATCAACATCATGGAAAGGTATTATATTCCATTATTGCATGTGTCATTCTATTCTTTCATCATTTTGGTTTAATTACCTAAACGAGGTTTGACCAAGGCAAACCCCCATTCCCTAAAAATTGACATTTCTTCTTCTCTTCTTGTGTGTTTGCAAATTTAGGACTCTTGGAAGCTTGGAAATCATTGAAGATCAATTTTCAAGGTTGCTAAAGTATTCTTCTCATTCGACAACTCAAAATATCAAAAAAATCTCATTTTTAGACCTATAAATCAGAGTTTCGGAAGCGAACACCTGTAAGGCATCAAAGTGCAGATCAAACGCTTCAGAATCCACCTTTGAAAATATAGAAATTCAAAAGTGGACTCATTCGCCATGGGTTGCGAATGAGTCCCAAACCAAGGTCAGTTTTGGGATTTTTACATTTTTAGATACACTTTTGTCAGAAACAAGTTCTAACACAGTTTTGCAGAACAGAGACTGATTCACCTAGAATGGAAAATGAGTCCCTTAAGGCCTGAAAAACATCATCAATAGCATTTCAAAAGAAATTTCTAGTCTCCTTTAAGCCTTCCGGGTGCACACTATCAATCTAATTAATTTCCATTGTAGTTTTCCATTCATTTGTAGGTGTTTTTGTATTACACAATGTGTTTTCAAACAAGTTATATTCCTTAGGATTTTGCATATTTAATCAATCAATATTATCAATTAGTTGCACTTAGATCATCTTATTTAGTCATATAAACATCATACACATCCTAATTTGAATGAAACCTTAGCATTTTTGGCCTAAGCTCTCTCCTTTTATGTGAAAAACCCTAGAAGAGTTAGAGAGTACATTGGAGCCAAAAATCTATGGTTCATTTTGGTGAACCTTATTTTTGAATGTTTTAATAACTGATTTGGAGTCCTTTTATCATCATATATCTATCTTTCATTATGGTTTGCATGATTCATTTGCATGCTAGGAGTTAAATTTTGCATTCATAAAAAAAAAGTGCATTTAGGCTGCATTGTTGGCATCTAAATTCATTTTCACTATCTAAAATTCTGCATTTTTTGATTAGGTCTACATCATTACACTAAGAAACCATCAAAATCAGTCAAAAATTTCTAAATTTTTTGAAAAAAAGTCCATACTGGGACTCATTTTCCACCTTGGGAGAATTAGGCCCTTCTGACCTCTAAAACAACATTGTACAAAACTCAAAACTCCATTTTTTAGCTTTTTTTTGGTGCCTTAACCTACCTATATCGGTTAGTTGCATTTTTATAACATGCATTTCATTAAATCTATCCTTAATTAGCTCATTTCATGCATGGTTTCCATTTCAAATTTGCATTCTCATCTTGTTACATATCATAATTAGTCAATTGTCATCTTTGAAATCTGAAACATTATTCTTCATTTGCATCTTTGCTTTAGCATTTTTACATTTCAATATTGTACATTAATCATTCTATCATGTTTTCATTACAAAATTCTATAGTTCTCATCTTGCATGTGGGTATGTGCAGGATCATCATGGAAAAAATAAGCCCTTAAGTGGCAAAAAATTCAGAAAAATTAGAGTTAGGCAACTTGACGTAAAAAATTGAATAAGTTATCTATATTATTTCAAAAATATGTAAAAATAGAATTTGTAGAAAATTGAATGTAGTTTCTAAACTACTAGGTTTATTTTTATTTTTTTAAAATCTATTTGGTGAAAATTTGAAATTTCAATGCAGAGTACTTTAAATTTCAGTGAAAAAATAAGAAGTAGGTGTCTGTCTGACCACCCTAACCACAATAAAGTGATAATAATTTTTATAAGATTTTAGATATAAGTAGAGGAATCATGTCCGGATGTGATGCATATTTTTTATAATTTTTTTCTGAGTAAATAATTAATTATGAATTTTTATTACAACTTTTAAATAATATAAAACTCGTGATGTTCCACCACTTTAACTTGGTCAAACTTCATGAAATTCAATTTTTCTTTTTTTAATCCTATAGTATACGAATCATAGAATGTGACATGTTTTGGATTCAAAAAATGTGATACCATTTGAAAGCTATAGATTTTTTCAATGAGCCTATCAATCAGGACTTTAGTCATAATTCAGATAAAAAATTAATAATAATTATTTATTAAATTCAAAGTAAAGCATAATTTATATTGGTGGAAAGCTGAGAATCTCCTTTAAAAACCCTTTTCATTTCATCAATTTTGGGTTAAAAAAAAGTCATCAGCCACATGGGCCATCATATCACTTACATATTGCCACTTTTTGGCCCATCATGATCCTGCACATACCCATGTTCTCTTTTTTGATATTATTGCATGTTGTAAGAAACTTTTGTTAAAAGCATATGAATGTGAGGTCCTTTCCCCTCTCTTTTTGTTCACCATAAATCCCTCTCCTAGTTCCCCTTTTGTGGATGAGGTTGGTTTAGTGAAAGAAACCTTGGATATTCATAACACTTACATTTGTTCTTCTCCTATTATCTCTCACACTTGTGAAGTAGATATTTAAGTGCTAGAAGAACCAATTGATGAGAGTTGTGAAAATATGAGTTGTTTCTCTCCTCTTGCCTCTTCTATTAGACATAACATTACTACAGAAGAGGACATCACACTAAGTCATCATGATGATCACACAACACAACATGACGATGAGGCCATAGATTCATCTCCCAACTCCTCCCCTATTGATGAGAATTTTTTTGTGAGTAATCATGGAAATCACATTATTTGTGAGGAGGATATGTTGACATTATATGCTCAAATCTTTAAGACCTATGACAATCCTCTTTATTTTTCTTCCCCTATTTTGCAAGATATTATTGGACAAAGGGAGGTAATCAAAGATAATCATGAGAATCTTCTTGCTCCCTTTCCTAATATTTCCCCCATCTAAGAATACATACTTAATCAAAAAGATCCAATCATTGAAAAACAAGAATGTGATGATTTTTCTTCTCTTGATGCCTCTCCCACTTGTGATGAAGCTACTTTGCATATTTCAACCTTAGATGAACATATTACAAGCTCTCCTAGTAGGGTAGATAATATGGAAAAAGAGAATGATACATTACAACCACTAAATGATTGCATAAAGTCTTCCCCTAATCTCCCCATTACCAATAATCAAACACATTCAACCATTAATAACTCCCTTGGTTGTGATGAAGTTATTTTAGATGAACCAGTCCTTAATTGTCATGAACATGTGGTTTATTTTTCTCCTAAGAACTCTCCTTCTAGGGAGGATGTTATGACCCAAGACAAAGATAAAATTCCCTTCAAAGACAATGAAGACTCTCACTTGTTATGGGATGTTAACATTGTTCAACCTTAACTTATCCTTTATGCCCCTTCTCATACACCTCCACCTCAAAACAAACCCAAGTTTACTCCCTACCCACCTTCACACAAACAACAACCTCAAAATAAACCTCAACTTATCCTTTACCCACCTTCACATAAACTTTACCCCTCTAACCAACCCAAATACACCCTCTACCCCCCTAACACCAATGTATCACAACAATCTAGTAAAGATACTATTGCTCATACATACAACACTCGAAACAACCTACAACTACCACAACCAACCCCAACCTCTTTACCTTTACCCAATGTTCCTAGTGCTCCTCGTTATAACCCACACACAAAGGAGTGTGATCTTGTTGAACAATTAAATAATACTCTCGCCAAAACTTCCCTTTGGGATTTACTTCAAAACTCACCAAATTATCACAAAATTCTTCAAACCGCCTTAAAACAAATCACAATTCCTCCTGGTACCACTCTGAATGATGTGACATCTCTCATACACAAAAGCAATCTTGACATTACCTTCCATCAACATGAGCTCCCTCTGGAGTTGTGTAATCAACATGACGCCTTTATGATAATTGCTTGATTCAATCACATAGGTATCAAATGCACTCTCATAGATAATGGTTCTACCCTTAATGTGTGTAGTGTGAGTCTCCTTAATCAATTAAATGTTGACAGGTCACAAATAATACCTGATTCTATCTCCATTTGAGGATTTGATAATACAAAAAAGCAACTGCTTGGGATAATTACTTTGCCTATTATAGTTGGGGTGGCTACTTTGCAAAATCCTATCCATGTCATGCCTTATGATCTTTCATATAATCTTCTTTTAGGCTGACCATGGATTCATGAGATGAATGCAGTGCCTTCAACCCTTCATCGTATCATGAAATATGTCTATAACAATTACATCTATCAAATTGAAATAGACCCTGAGCCTGAAAGTTGCTTGCAGCTTGAAAAGGGAACTACAAGTCCTCTGAAAACATTAATTCCAACACAACGATGAGGAATGGCCATCTAAATTATTTGGTAACGATTGGGGATCCTTAGAATTTACACCTACATCTATGGGATAATACATATTCACACAAAGGAAAGATGAGAAACAAGCGCAACCAACCATCATGTCAACGCAACATTCAGACAATCTTTTGAAAGCATCCGCCTCAATCACTTTAGAAAAACATACAAACTACACAACAACCTTTGATGACCACAATAATGAAAATCCACCTAATTCCAATGCAATGAAACAACTTTATGGAAAAGGTTATGAACTCATAAAACAATAGGGATATAGTGGAAAAGGATGTGGTGCTCAAGAACAAGGTATTCACAACCCTATAGAGCTTAACACAAAAAAAAATGACTCATGGTCTTGGTTATTGTCTATTGTTTGAGATAAAAAAACCTTCACTCAACATCAACAATATCACACAACACACTCCTAAATCATCCTTAACAACTAGTGGTCTTGAACATTAGCGTTTACCAAACATGTACCAAACACCTACATCTTCGCTTAATATCAATGTCATCTCACAAAATGTTCATGATTTGAATTTGTTAGATTTTATACCTTCCTATAATGAGAAGAAAAAAATCTCACAATCTAGAGACACTTGTATAAGTATGACATCCACTACTAAACAAGATGTATCTTTGAAAGAAACCACAAGACCACCTTCTCCTCTTGATCAAGAGAGTATCTTGTCAAGACTTCTCCAAGATAACTTGATCACCCTGCCTCCCAGAACTCAAAATAAATGCTCTTCCAAGAATTCCTTTTGTGCCTATCATAGAGTTCATGGACACTCAACTAATGAATGTAAGGCTTTGAGTCATGTGACAATTTCTATCTCTCACCGCTCGGGGAGATCTTTGGCTGACAGTCCATTCTTATTGGATATTGAGGAGACTTTGGGTGACAAGCGGTGTCGGGGAGACCCTTGGCTGAAAGGATTGCTTTGGTATGAAGTCTAATCGATATGCAAAGTCTCACTGATAAGTATTCACTTGGAGTCTTCGGGGTAACACGAAGGCTTCGCTATGAACTCTTGGTGACATATGTTTGTGTCATCGATGCTCATCGGGGTAACATGGAAGCCTCGGTAAGAAGTCTCACCGATGGTTGATTCTCTTGCCGATGGGTATGAACATTGTTGTAATCTCTTGGTGATAGCGGTAAGTCCTACAAATGGTTGTTTGTTTCGATATGACATGAAAGCTTGGTGTAATCTCTTGGCGATAGCGATAAGTCTTGCCGATTGTTGGACACTTCGGAATAACTTGTGAACATCGGTGTGATGTTCTGGCGAGTAGCGATAGTCTCACCGAATGGAAAGCTAACGTCTATGTGACTTTGGAACTTCGGTGTGATGTCTCATCGAATGGAAATTGTCTCGCCGATGAGAATGCTGAGGTTGATGCAACTTGTGAACTCGGTATAACGTCTTGTTGATAGTGAAGACTCTTGGTGATAATGATGATCTGGCTTTCTAGCATCGGGGAGACACGGTTAGTGTCTCACCGACATGTGAATACATTGTGAACGCCTTTGAGCGAGTGATGACTATCCTATGTGGTGAGTCTACAACCAATTAGAGAAGCCAAATGGGAACCGCTAGTAGTTGGACTGTTGCGGCCGTTACTGAGGGGAAGTTCGACAGATAGGGGAATCATGGTTATAATCAGAGATTGTAGATTGTGATCAGTTCGATGGTTGAATGAATAGTTGGATGATCAGTTCGATGAGTGATCAGTGAATGTAATTATGAGTGGATTGTAACTTGAATATTCTATAGCAAGTTTGATCATTGTGATTTCTACTATAAATTGACATCAGAGAGAGTGAAGCCCATACTATATATGTAATGTCATTACTGTAATACAAAGGGGTTTTTCTTGGTGTGGTGGGTTTTTCTCCTGTAAGGGTTTTCCCATGTAAATCTGGTGTTCATTTGTGTATGATTATTTATCTGTATCTGTTATTTCTTTCAAGTGTATCTTAATTGGACTGTAATAGAAAATCTAAAAGTATCTTTGCATTCTTCCCTAAGGTTTTGACGTTAGGAGAGTTGTTTCCACACTTAGCTTTCCTTACAAGTGGTATCAGAGCCTGGCCAGTTGTGTCATCCTTGTGGGTACGTTGGGTTTTTTGAGTCAATTCTATTTAGTGGGAGTCTTTTAGAAGTTTTTTAATTCGAATTATAGGTTAAGATGGAAAGCATGTCAAGAAAGATTGAAATTGAGAAATTCAATGGCAGCAATTTTGAGTTGGGGAAACTTAAAATGGAAGATCTGTTGGTTGATCATGATCTTTGGATTGTTGTGTCTAGAACGAAGCCTACATGCATGAAGCAAGAGGATTGGGACCTTGCAAATAGAAAATATAAGGGGCTGATAAGGCTCTGTTTAGCAGACTTTGTTCTTCTGAATGTTCATGAAGAAAAGACTGCACATCTTCCTTATGGAAAAGACTGGCAGCTATTTATCAGGGCAAGTCCTTGGTGAATAAATTGTTCTGAAGGAAGAAGTTGTACTCTTTGAGAATGTAGGAAGGAGGGTCTATTTTTGATCATTTGAATGCATTCAACATGCTATTGAATAGTTAACATCTATGGGTGTGAAAATTGATGAAGAGGATCGCTATATGCTATTATTATGTTCTTTGCCAGATTCTTGGGATAACCTGGTGATGGCTATTAGGAGTACGACATCCACTTTTAAAATAGAAGATGTTGTTGCTTCTTTTTTATCAGAAGAGATGAGAAGGAAATCTTCTGAGATGGCGAAGGAGGCTCTTGCTATTAGAGGCAAATCGAAAGATAAAATCAAGAAGAAGGACAAGAAGTCCAAATAAAAATTAGAGGGGAGATCAAAGTCTCCTGGAAAGAAGTCCAAGGTGAAGTGCTGGAATTGTGGGCACCCTGGTCATGTCTAAAAGGATTGTAAAGAGGAGGAGAAGAAGAAGTATTCTTTAGACAATGATTCTTCTCAGAGTGATGCAGATGCCTTCATTGTAGCCTTGGCTATGCAGGCATCAGATGATGTCTGGCTGATTGATTTTGGAGCATCTTTCCACATGACATCTCATAGAGACTGGTTCACGAAGTATGAAAAATATGATGGTGGAAAGGTGTATTTGGCAAATGATTCATCATTGGAAATAGTTGGCCATGGAAGAGTGAAGGGAATTAATGATGTAATGCATATACCAGGTCTGGCTCGAAACTTACTTTCTGTTAGTATGTTGAATGATATTGGAGTGCAAGTCACGTTATCTAGAAATGGCTGCAAGATGACTAGAGGCTCTATCATGCTAGCAAGAGGTACTCGTGCTGGTACCTTGTATAAGCTTGATGCACATGTTGTGCAAAGAAATAGTGTCTCTGCCAAGTCACAGAAAGCACTCATGGAGGAAAAGAGGAAGACGTTCCTGATTTTGTAAACTCTATGGAAGTTAAACTTCCAGCAGAAAAGACTATGCTCTAGCATCATAGGCTAGGCCACATTGGAGAGAAAGGTTTAAAAACCTTGAAGAATAAAAACCTGGTTGAGGGGCTTGAAGATTGTAATCTCGAATTTGAATTCTGTGAACATTGTATATATGGTAAACAACACCGTGTTTCATTTTACTCCAGTCCTCACAAATCTTCTGGTTTGCTTGATTATATACATTCTGATGTTTTTGGTCCAGTGAATGTTCCTTCTTTGTCTAAGTCAAGGTACTATGTATCGTTTATTGATGATTATTCAAGAAGGGCATTTGTCTATTTTTTGAAAAGTAAATCAGAAGTGTTCACTTGGTTTAAGGAATTTAAAAACCTTGTAGAAAATCAGACTGGAAGAAAAATAAAATGTTTAAGGACTGATAATGGGGGTGAATTTTGTTTTGATGATTTTGAGAGGTACTGTAAAGATCATGGGATTAAAAGACATAAAAATACACCTTATGCTCCACAGCAAAATGGAGTTGCAGAAAGGTTCAATAGGACGGTGATGGAGAGAGCACGAAGTATGTTGAGTAGTGCTAGCTTGGAGGAGAAGTTCTGGGCTGAGGTAGTTGCTACAACATGTTACTTGATAAACCATTCTCTGAATTCCGCTCTTGTTGAGAAAACATCTTTGGAAGCATGGTCTGGTAGGAAGCCCTCTTTAAGACATATTCATGTTTTTGGCTGTGAGGCATATGCATATGTGCCGAATGAGAAAAGATCTAAGTTGGAGAACAAGGCTATCAAATGTATTTTTATTGGTTATAGTGCTGGCATAAAAGGATACAAGCTTTGGAATCCTGATACGAAGAAGGTTTTGTATAGAAGAAGTGTTATCTTTCATGACAAGCCTTCTACCCTGGATCAGAAGTCGAGACAAAATTAGAAAACAAAAAGGATGTAGTTGAAATTCTCCCACACTAGATAAAGAGGAATTGAAAATTCAAAATGTACAAACCGAGGAGAGCTCAACTAGTTCTAAAAGTTTTAAGAAGAAGAAGAACCTCAGCCCTCGAAGTGAGGAGCTCAACTCGCGGAAAGCAACCCGATAGGTATGGCTTTGAGATTCTTACTTGTGCCTTATGCTTTTACCAAGCACTGATGAGCCTAGGACTGTGAAAGAGGCATTTAGAATGTCTGATTTAGACTCTTGGTTGGAAGCCATGAATGAAGAAATGGCATCATTAGAAAAGAATGATACTTGGAGTTTGGTACCCTTTCCTGAAGGCAGAAAAGCTATTGGCTACAAATGGGTATTTAAAAACAAGATAGGTCTAGATGGCGGTGTGGAAAAATATAAGGCGAGGTTGGTTGCAAAGGGTTATTCCTAGGTAGAGGGAATTGATTATGGGGAGATTTTTTCTCCTGTAGCTAATTTGATGTCCATTAGATTTCTTTTGTCACTTGCAGCAGCATATGACTTAGAGGTCGAATAGATGGATGTGAAGACAACATTTCTTCATGGTGATCTTGAAGAAGAAATTTATATGTCCCAGCCTGAGCACTTTGTGGAGAAAGGTAAATAAAAATTGGTTTGCAAGTTGCATAAATCTCTGTATGGGTTAAAGTAGTCTCCTAGAATGTGGTACCAAAAGTTTGACACGTTTGTTTTGTCATTGGGATTTGTAAGATCAAAATATGATCATTGTGTGTATTACAAAGCTGAAAGTGATCAAGTTCTTATTATTGCTCTCTATGTTGATGATATGCTATTCATAGGCAATAGTAAGTTGATGATTTCTGATCTTAAGTCTCAGTTGTCTGCTAAGTTAGAAATGAAATATCTTGGTGCAGAAAGGTATATTCTAGGGATGGAAATAACCAAGGATAGGAAGAATAGAAAACTTTGGCTTAGTTAGAGTAAGTATATCAAGATTGTTCTAGAGAGATTTTGCATGAATGCGCGTTTGGCTGTTCCAAATTTTGTAGGGAATGAAGCCATCCGCTGGAAGATCATCCAAAATATCCCATCGAGATGGAGGACATGACCAAGGTAAATTTGGCGTTAAAAATTCTGGTGTCTTATGTACGTAATGGTCAGACAATGCCACATTGCCCAAGCTGTGGAGTACTTAGTCGGCTTTATGGCTAATCCTGTAGCTTATTAAGCATTGGATATGTGAAAAGAGACCAAATATTTGAAGGGAACTTTACAATATAATTTCGTAGCCATGTGGAACTTGGTTGGAACGTATTCTTAGCAATTCCCAGGCTATGTGGATTCGACAAGTGGCTTGATGAGAAGATCCACCAGTGGATATATTTTCATGTTGAATGGTGGTGTAGTTAGTTGGATGAGTAAGCAGCGGACTGTAGTCGCTTTGTCCACTACAAAGGCATAATACATGGTAGCTACACATGCTTGTAAAGAAGCAATCTGGTTAAAATGTTTGTGTTCTAACATTGGTTTTGATGCAGGGAAAATAACAATTTATTGTGATAGTTACAGTGCTATTTGTTTGGCAAAGAATCCTACTTTCCATGCCAAGACGAAACATATAGATGTATAGTATCACTTTGTACAAGATATGGTGGAGGATGGAAATGTTTCGTTAGAAAAAGTGGACACTCTAGAGAATGTTGCAGATGAATTGACGAAGCCAGTGAGCATAGACAAGTTCAGGTGGTGTACTAATTCGATGGGCTTTAGTGCCCATGAATGTCAGTAGTTTTGTTGTGCTCTGGAGGTGCCTGTGTGATCTTCGTCAAGTGGGAGATTGTTGGAAATATGTGCCTCAATCTCACAAGCTGAAACCTCTGGAAGAGAAAAGTCGGTATGACCTTCACTGAGTCTGGCTGACTAATAGCTGTGAAACCTTTTGAAATGTTTAGGTCGCTGAGACCTTGTTGATGTCTTGTTGAATGGAGCCTATCCCTGTGACATGTTGATCGATGTGACAGTTTCTATCTCTCACCGCTTGGGGAGATCTCTGGCCAATAGGCCATTCTTATTGGATATCGGGGAGACTCTGGGCGACAAGCGGTGTTGGGGAGACCCTTGGCCGAAAGGCTTGCTTTAGTATGAAGTCTTATTGATATGGAAAGTCTCACTGATAAGTATTCACTTGGAGTCTTCGGGGTAACACGGAGGCTTCTCTATGAACTCTTGGCGACATATGTTTGTCTCACCAATGCTCATCGGGGTAGCATGGAATCCTTGGAAAGAAGTCTCACCGATGGGTATGAACATCGTTGTAATCTCTTGGCTATAGCGGTAAGTCCTACCGACGGTTGTTTGTTTCGGTATGACATGAAGGCTTGGTGTAATCTCTTGGTGATA
Organism: Sequoia sempervirens; assembly: GCA_007258455.2. Lineage (NCBI taxonomy): Eukaryota > Viridiplantae > Streptophyta > Pinopsida > Cupressales > Cupressaceae > Sequoia > Sequoia sempervirens. The sequence goes on from VDFB02299671.1 coordinate 52,026, forward strand.
GCGATAAGTCTTGCTGACTGTTGGAAACTTCAAAATAAATTGTGAACATCGATGTGATGTCCTAGCGAGTAGCGATAGTCTCACCGAATGGAAAGCTAACATCTATGTGACTTTGGAACTTCAGTGTGATATCTCATTGAATGGCGATTGTCTCGCCGATGAGAATGCTGAGGTCGATGCAGCTTGTGAACTTGGTATAACATCTTGTTGATAGTGAAGTCTCTTGGCGATAATGACGATTTGGCTTTCTAGCATCGGGGAGACATGGTTAGTGTCTCACCGACATGCGAATACATTGTGAATGCCTTTGAGCGAGTGATGACTATCCTACGTGGTGAGTCTATGACCAATCAGAGAAGCTGAATGGGAACCACTAGCAGTTGGACTATTGTGGCTGTTACTGAGAGGAAGTTGGACAGACAGGGGCGTCATGGTTATTCTCAGAGATTGCAGATTGTGATCGGTTCGGTGGTTTTATGAATAGTTGGATGATCAGTTCGATGAGTGATCAGTGAATGTAATTATGAGTGGATTGTAACATGAATATTTTGTAGCAACTTTGATCATTGTGATTGTTCCTGTAAATTGACATCAAAGAGAGTGAAGCCCATACTTTGTATGTAATTTCATTACTGAAATACAAAGGGGTTTTTCTTGGTGTGGTGGGTTTTTCTCCCATAAGGGTTTTCCCACGTAAATCTGGTGTTCATCTGTGTATGATTATTTATTTGTTTATGTTATTTCTTTCAAGTGTATCTTAATTGGACTGTAATTGAAAATTTAAAAGTATCTCTGCATTCTTCCCTAAGGTTTTGACATTAGGAGAGTTGTCTCTGCACTTAGCTTTCCTTACAATTTTTAGGACTTTGGTATGCTTCCCTATGTGGGGGTAACTAATTCCTCTAATTAATACTGATGTTCACTCTCACCTACATTTCATTAATCATTTTGGCTCACCCTTGTCCTGCACTAAGTGGGGGCAAGGGGTCAAGTAGCCTTGTCCTCGTATGTCACTTTTTGTTTCCTCCTTTAGCTAGTCATTAACCTTTCATGAAAACATAAGAGCAAGCTTGGGATGTGGACGACATGCCTTAAGCTGGCTCGCATATGACATACTTCTCTTTTCATGATGTAGCTTATTGGAAACATATGACTTGGCATAGGGCTTTCTGAGTAAGCGCTCATGTCTCTCTTCTTCTACTTTAAAGCAATTTCTCTCAGTACGGGTGCTTGCAACTACTTTAAAGTGGGGGGAATACATCACCACTCACATTTCATTGTGTGATTTCTTCTTGTGATTTGTTCTTTTCATGGTGGAGTCAGTGGGCTTGATTCCATCCAAGAGCATGATACTTCTTTTGACTTATCCTCTCTTGGAGACATTAAACATGATGTTCCCTAAGATGAGACATTGCACAAACAAAGAAAAATACCTTTGAACAAACCTTACACTATCTTGCATTTGCAATGTCTATGAGTGTCAAGCATATAAAGTTTTTCTTACCTCACGGAGCTCGAAAAATATCACTTTTCTGTGTGGCACCTTGTTAAAGTTATCATGAGGTATAACTTTGATATGGTTGAGTGGGAAGCCCAACTAGCGGCATGACTTTTCCCCATAGCCACCTTTGTGTTTGTGAGTGCATACCAACTAGTGTATGTTTCTCACCTTTTGGGATTTCTCACCTCATGGATGACTAGAAGTTTCGTGGCCCCAGAGTGAGTATGTTGTGGATTTATCACCCTACAAACAACATGAATTTTTGTGGCCCCAAAGTGAGTACATCTGTCTTACTTTCTCGTTCTTACCATTGCATGATTTTGTATCTTGGAGGCTTGAGTTAGGATCTTGGATCCTAGGGGCTTGGCCACCTCCTTGGATCTTCGTCATTCTTTTTCATTTGCATCTTTACACTTGGATCTCTCTTGAATGTCTACTTTAGTGTGAGTTTGAAGCAAGTTCATCCTCTCACTAAAGTGGGGGCAAAATGTGTCATAGAAAAAAGGACCCTTTGCTTGAAATGGGATTACTTCATGATAAAATGGACTTAATGAGGTCTTAATCTAGTGTTGTGAGGCATTTTATGCATTCAAATTAAGTCTTGGACCCTTGTAAATTGAATAACTTGCTTTTATCGATATCTTGTAAAGGTGTTGTAAAGTGTTGTAAGATTCTTTCACACTTTTCTAGACTTAATTAACCTATTTCTCCCTAATTCAAAATTATAAAATGTGTTTAATAACATTATTACATTAATCTAGAAGACTCTTAACTAAAACTTAATGTTAGGT
>VDFB02299672.1:0-16439 GCA_007258455.2 Sequoia sempervirens
GATTAGGGAGTGAGAGTACTGGAGCACCTTGTGAAACCTAAATTCCACCACTGCATCAAAGTGGTGATAAATGGACTCAACTATGATCCCCAAACTAGGTTGATAGTTGATGCCATCTACATTGCATCTACTATACAAGACAAAACTCTGGAGGAGCCTATGGCTCTACTATGCATGAGAGTGGTGAGGAATGATATGGGATTGTTTGTGCAATTCCTCCAGTCACATAAAAATCTGTTGTCGCCTACTTAGATTGAACGTCTGCAAATTGTTACTGAGGGTGCTATGTTCTAATGCTTGCTTTGTGTGCCTAGGATGAAATATCTTTCATTTTTCCCCCTTTTGTGTCTCCCACCTAAACTTTCATACTCAAACCAAGTAGTTTTGGCTATGCTAGTACGATGTAAACGCGTTTACATATATAAATAAAATATCTCTTTTTGGTACAATTTGTGTTTTTACATGTATGGCTCCATTATTTCTTGTTCATGTCATGCTTGAAAATTTTTGGTTTTCTTCTGTATAATGCATTGGTTAAGTAACCAAACTTGGTTATAATTGGGTTAATTAATAATTTAACTCTCTTTAAGTGGCAGAATCAATGGTTCGAGGAACCTAGTAAAACCCCACCTAGGTTCAAAATAATCTCAAAACCCAATGCTTAACTTACGAAAGAAGTTTCTAAATTTTGGCTTATGACTCATTAAACGGTTTCCCAACACTTGTACAATCACTTGGGAGAAAATTAAGTTCGAACATGGTAGAAAAAAACCACTAAGTGAAAGAAAAATAAGGTGGGCAGTAAAGTAAGAGGTTTGACGAACTTACAAAAACCCCACCTAGGTTTGAAGGCAACAACAAAAGACCGCTTGAACATAGATTGGGTCTAAGACTTAGGAAAAAAAAATGAGATAACATCTTGAATAGGAATTGAAGAAAATTTTATGGGTAACAGTGGCTCTAGCTAGGGACAAGGACTATAAAGGATGAGGCAATGAACCCAAAATCATGAGTATGGTCTAGTTTCTTCCATTGGGCACATAGTCAAAGAGTATGGAGAAGAAATAACAAAGCAAGCCAAAACGAAACAAAGCAAGGGAAGAAAACACCTAAAATACCAGCACAACAAAATCTCCACTATGTACATGGTAGGAAAGCCCTACCTCAAATGATTTATGATGTAATCATGTAAATCCATTAATAGGCTAGGAGAAGTAGCTACCTTTGTGAAATAATACTAGGTGATTGAAAACTATGTGCACCACCAGCTGCCAAACTACAACTGCCGCCATTAAATACGTAAAATCAAGACCTTGTAAAAATATTTCAAGTAAGTTTTGATGCTTAGAAATCCATTCTTCCTCACATACTCTAGCAATCAAATGACCCATACCATTGTTGTATTGCAGGAAATCATCAAAACTTGCTTGGACAATGCTAGCTGTAACACTATGTTGCCTTTTATTTTCAGAATAAAAGAAAACTAGCCCTCAGATTAGACATCCCATGTACCAATTAGAGGATAAAGGAGATTCTCGCTCATTGCATGTGGAAGCTATTATATTGTTTAAAGATTCAAGACCACAAATTTTGTAGTATGTGCAGTAGAAGACCTATTGGATTCCATTGTTGATTCACCCATCATAATCCCCTCTTCAATTTCATCTGGTTCATTGGCCCAAATAATTGTTGTGGAACATTAGAACTTTGTATAACATTCTCTTCGAGGTGAAGAGATTTGGAAATGGGATAAATAATTACCTCATTTACAGTTGTCCTACCTTAAAGAATTTTGTTAGTAAATTCAGGCACCTTACAACCAAATTGTGAACCAAGAAGGAAGATGTCTAAGAATTTAGTTTCCTTCCAGAGTTGATTTTCATATTCCCCTTCATTTGTATAATGTGTATTAGCATCTTCAAAAGAAAATGCCATTTTTTTTAACAACCGGCTGTTATCTTGGGTTTCAAATCCTCTTTGAACCTTGCATCCTTGAAAGGTTTTCCTAGCCTTTAAAGAGTCACTATTGAAAATAATACTATCCTTGTTCCAATCACTTCTATGAAGGGTAGCTAACTTTATAGACTGATACAAGGCAGGAATTGTTCTATTTTCCACTTCTCGTTGAACGTTGATCCCATTTTCTCCTAGCAAGAGATTAGTAATTTCCCCTTCTTTCCTCTGATCATAATTGAATTCAATTCTTAGTAAACAACATTCCTCCTCTAATATTAATTGATTTTCTAAATTTGGAAAAATAGGATTATCATGCACTTCTAATTCATCAAAACTGAAAAAGAGGGTTAGAGTGACTTGACCACAATTCTTTCTCCTAAAGATCATCACCCCTAGAATCATCATTTCCTTCTAAACCTAAGCATTTTCCCTTATTCTCCATTTCTTCAAAGAGTAAAACTTCATATTCTGGAGAAAGGAGAGGTTACTGTTAAATCATTTGAACTAGCCTCTGAGAGAGTTTATCAGAAGAAGAGGTTGAGATTAATGGTGACCTTGCTTGCAAATTTTCATCTTCATCATCACTAGATGAACTGTAATCAATTCCAATTTCAAAGGATGTATATGAGTTCAGAGATAAATCACTATAGAGTTGGTCATGTCTTCCACTAGGCAGCTGCATGTTATCGAGAATTGTTAAATTCATTTTTTCTACAACAAGGCCACATCTGTTCAAAATCTTAGTAAGTGTCTTATAACTGATCTTGAACTTCATACTTGAATCTACTTTCCATTTCCCAAAGGCAATAAAATTATCTTCAGCCTTCATTGCTTCTAGCTGAGCTTGCTCAATCCCTTGAATCTTATCTCTTTTTAGAAGTAATTGTATGTCTAGTTCAAGAGCAGAAATGAATGTGGTATTGGATCTCTGCACTGGGTTTTTCTGGGGCAGGAATCTTTTGGAGGGATCAATTGAAATGATAAATGAAATCCCTCATTGTTTCATCTTTATTCTTCATGATCTAAAAGAAAAGACACAGGGTAGTTACAACATTAATTGGAATTTCATATCGCTAGAGAAATTTTGTCTCAAGGGCATGCCACCCGATGATGCTCCCTCTTTCAAGCCCTCTGAACGATTATGTCACCTTCTCGATCAAGTTGTCAATAAAAATCCTTACAAACACATCTTCATCCTGGATTCCTAGAATTGCGCTTATAGTCATCATAGCTAAAATATGATCTTTAGGATCTTGTCCATTATGACCAGAGAATTTAGGGAATCCCCTCTGGGACCCCAAAGGTAAATCATGATACTGTAACAAAAGAAGGGGGGCAACTTGGTTGCACAAGAGATTTGAAGCTATAAATAAACAAATAGAGTCTCCAACTCACCTGGAGTCAGATTAAGGAAAGGGAATTACTGAGCTCGACGTGCCAGAGGTGGATTATGAGGTCGATTTGCAAGTGGGTCCCTGGGTTGATGTAGTGGTGGATTTGGCTGACGATTATGATGGTGAGGAGGGTCATTATAGTATTTGAATATCAACCTTAGGGATCATTCAATCAAAGGTATAGGTGGTCGCTAGGCCCGTTCCTCCTCTTCTTCCAGGAAAAAAATTACTCGCATATAATCAACTGCACTCCTCCTATATCTCCACACAAGTGTGTTTAATTGTGATATGATGTCTTCTTGCTCCACTCTGACCCAATCTAAGTCTGGCTATAAAACGGGAAATACATAATTATGAGGAAGTACCATCTTGTTGCATGACATGACAGTGGTTGTCAGACTTCTAGCTAATTTGATTTTTTCCCTAGTGGAGTCGCCAAAAATCTGTTAACAAATGGAATAGTTCTTGATAGATAAATTAGACAATTACTCTAAACCTAGATTTGGAACAAGTTGAGATTCGCTAACAACTCCAAAAAGTCCACAATTTCATTTGTGGCTTTTCTCTGAATTTTTTTGAGGTACAGCTCCCTCATTGGATTTTCAATGAATTGGTCTAATCCTAAGAAAACAGTGTATGCTTTTAACTAGAAATTAGAAAAGGTGACAAACATTAGCTCATAAATATGAAACTAATGAGGTTACAGTAATTTATAATCAACACAAAGGTTGAGAATCCATGACAATAGAATCAAACTAATGAAATCAAACCAGACAACAATAAATAAATGATGCATAACTCATCTTTCAAAGGAGATTCAACTATATCATACGCATAATACTAAGATCAACATACGAAGCATCATTTAATTCAAAACACACTAATTACAAATTATTACAGTCTACAATAAATGTTATTCCTTCTCGATAGCACCCCTTGGGTGTATCTACAAAAAAAAAGTCCCTTCTATATCCTCTAATTTCAAATTTATAGTATGGCTAAAACCTTTGGTAGGCCCCAAAGTTGTTACTAAAATAGCGACTTCTTGTATCCCAAATGCTCCTCGGGAAATTGATCAGAATAATAAAAAATTTGTTGGGAATAAGTATCGACAAAGAAAACCGATCATAACCTCAGCAACAACCACCAAAGGACCAATCACTTCACCAAACTTTAATGCAATGCCTAAGAATATCAAGCAGTGACACATGTGAGCTTCTTGATAGGAAATTGCAATTCAAATCGACTCAATCCAACCTTAAATATGAATTAAATTAATGTCTTGTCGAGCTTGGAAGAATACACCCATGTACAATTGTGACTCTATAAATCCAGCCAGTGTCACCTTTCTTTCATCATCAGTTGCATCCAATATGGCGAGTTCTCAAAGAGATGGAAATTTTGCTAATGACTATATTATCCTAGAGGAAATTGAGTGTAGCCCATTGTTTAGGCACATTTGTGACCAACTGAAAGAGGTCTTTGTGGTGTAGAGCAAAGTGGAGAAAGAAGTGCTCTGAATTATCCTTGGCGAGGCATTTCTGAGCCAAGCCCATGTGCACAACACCACCATGCTAGAGTGTTTCATCTACACTGTCATCAAGACTTCTGGCCGTCCGGACTGGGAAGTGAGAGCACTAGAGTGCCTTGTGAAACCTAAATTCCACCACCGTGTCAAAGTGGCGATAAATGGACTTAGCTATTATCCCCGAATTGGGTTGATATCTAATGCCATCTACATTGCATCTTCTATACAAGAAGAAACTCTGGAGGAGGTTGTGGCTCTACTATGCATGGGAGTAGTGAGGAATGATATGGGATTGTTCGTGCAATTCCTCTAGTCACACAAAAAATTGTTGTTTCCTGCTCAGATTAAATGTCTACAAATTGTTACTTAGGGTGTTCGTGTTCTAATGTTTGCTTTGTGTGCCTAGGATGAAATATATTTCCTTTTTCCCATTTTTGTGTTTGCCACTTGAACTTTCGTACTCAAACCAAGTGGTTTTGGCTATGTCGGTATGATGTAAAAACATTTACATATATAAATAAAATATCTCTTTTTGGTACAATTTGTGTTTTTACATGTATGGCTCCATTATTTCTTGTTCATGTCATGCTTGGAAATTTTTGGTTTTCTTCTATATAATGCATTAGTTAAGTAACAAAACTTGGGTATAATTGGGTTAATTAACAAAAAATATCTTTAAACGGTAGAATTGGTGGTTCGAGGAACCTAGTAAAACCCTGCCCAAGTTCAAAATAATCTCAAGAATACTGCTTGAAGCTTAACTTGTGGAAGAAGTTTCTAAATTTTGGCTTATGACTAGCATCAAACGGTTTCCCAACACTTGTACAATCACTTGGGAGAAAATTAAGTTCGAACGTGGTAGAAAAACACCGCTCGGTGAAAGACAAATAAGGTGGGCGGTAAAGTAAGAGGTTTGATGAACTTACAAAAACCCCACCTAGGTTCGAAGGAAACAACAAAAGACCACCCGAATGCAAATTAGGTCTAAGATTTATGCAAAAAAGAGGAGATAGCATCCCGAATAGGAATCAAAGAAAATTTTATGGGTAACAATAGGAAAAGTACTAGTGGTGGTGCATTCTTTCTTGGATGCAAATTGATGTCTTGGCTAAGTAAGAAGCAAGATTTAGTTTGTTTACGTACTGCAGAGGCATAATATATTGTAGCAACATCTTGTTGCACACAAGTGTTGTGGATGAGGCAAACCTTGAAGGATATCAGAGTAGTATATGATGAACCAATTTCTATCTTTTGTGAAAATACAAGTATTATTAACATTTTAAAGAATCTAGTAATGCACTCAAGGAAAAAACACATCTCAATTCAGTATCACTTTTTGAGAGAGAGGGTTGCAAATAATGAGGTGAAGCTAGAGTATGTTCCTACAAAGAATTCAGTTTATGGTAGATGATTTATTGCCTTCCTGTTGATACTTCTGGAGCATCCTCAGAGAATTTAATGGCTACACCCTCCTTCTTTTGGACTAGATGATATGTTTGGTGGTGACCAACCTGAAGGGATTCCTGGGATTCATCCTGTCTTGGATCATTGATGTTACATACCTCCCCAGTGGAGCAAGTGAGGCACCTTGGGTTTGCTGTACAGGGAGGCAATAGTGTTGGAGCTGAGGTAGTCCTTCTGCACAGCTCAAAGCGGATATGATAGTGGCGGCTGGTCAGTGGCTCAGTGCCCCGAAGTGTGAGTGCAAAATAGCAAAAAGGCATTGATGTTAGAAAGAAAAAGAGTGAACAAGTGTGATTGATGTCAAGGGGAAAGTGGATACAAGGTTTCCCTTTCCATTGATGTACAAGGAGAGAATACATGAAAAGGAAAAAAGCTAGTTAAGAGAGCAGCTGTTCAGTACATGGTGCATGGAGAAAGAAAGAGCTGCAGTAGCAGCAGGATCAACCAAAGTTGTTGTTGTTGGTGATGGCTTTACCTTGCCACCAATTTACAAAGGAGATTGGCCGGGCAAGAAGTTGTATACTGAGGCCCAACACAGTTTATACAGTGTTGCCACGACGTCAAACATTAAGGGTGATTTTTGGAAGTCTATTGATGGTTGAGAAGTTGTGATGATGCTTTGATTAGTTTCATTATGCTGTCATTAGTAAGTGTTACTAGTGTCAACCTCTAAAGTTGCTTATATAAGCATGTGTATTGTTGAGTTGCCATGTTGCAGTTGGTTTGGTTAGGCATTTTAGATGATGAGAATGTGTTTGTGGTGCTTTGTTTCTAAGTGATTTTGAGAAAATTTGAATAAAAGAGGAAATAGTGTGTTGTAGAGGTGTTCTGGCATACAGAGTGGTGTTTTGGTTTTTCTCTACATTTCTTCTATGTTGAATATCTTCCTAAGTAATTCATATATGTTAAGAGGTGTTCATAGATATTATATCCAGAGTTTCTTGGTCTAGGTCGTTGTGTAGACAAAGTTGTGTTCACTAGTGTGTAAAGTATGTATTGTAGTGGTGTCTAGGAGAAATGGTTTTGCTTCATTTCCCAGCACCTGCCTCTGGCCCCGCCATGTACCCTGGGAGTGATTGGTTCTAAGATGAGCCTCCGCTTGAATTTGTTCACAGCCTTTAAAATTCCATGTGTTGATTTCTCATTACAAGCAGGGAAAATTATCTAAAGGGTTGATGTGTGTGTACATCTCTTCAGTCTGGGGTAAATTTATTGTGAAGGAATTTGTTGGATTGTAGGGTGTTTGTGTGAAGATTCCTGCAAATTGTGTTCGAAGTGATTTTTATTACAGCCCAAGAAGCTGGTCTGATTTGAAGCTGAAGTATATACTTAAATTTATTTAATATGTCATAAGGCCCAACTTGATCCTGTAAGCCATACCACTGCAAGATTTTCTAAATGATTGTGTAAAGTGCTGCAAAAGAGAGGATTTGTGTTTGAGTTGGCGTGCGAGGTGTCCATCTCAATTCTTCCCACCATAGGAATTTCTTTTTGGTTTAGGAACTAATTTGTTTTTTTTATAATTATATAGCTGCACTTTGAATGTTTCTACGCCTGGGAAGGCATAAATAAAGCAAGCGTTGATGGAGGATGTGCGGTAGCAGCGGTGAGGCATCATGTGCTGGCAACACCTGTATGTAGCAGCTTAATTGATTTGCATGACATGATGGAGTGAAGCTGTGCCCACACCCTTCAAAATGCAAATGTGTTAAGGAGCGTGACTTCCTATTGTATTGAGATGACTTTCTCACTGTAATATTCTTCTTTCTTCTTCTCTGTATTCTGGCAATGAGCCCTTCTCTCTTTTGGGAAGCGAGCCCTCCAATAGTGAGCCTATTGTATTTAGTGTTGAAATTACTTTATATTGTGAGACAATCATCACCATGATTTTTCCTTTCTTAGGTTTTCCACATAAATCTGGTATTCTATTGTGTATGATGTTGATGTGTTCTAGTTTTTGTTATTTTCTTTCAAGCTAAATCATTCTAACATGTTAAAGGCTAATGAAGTTGATGTGGATATGAATTTTAATGAGGTTTTTTTATTTTTTAATGTACAATTGATTCACCCCTCCCCTCTCAATTGTCTTATGCATTCAACAATGATACTAGGACATGTAGCCATACTTCTATTCACTTTGTTCTTCTCATCATAGACACATTGTCCATGTTTGGTACCACTCAAATTGATATTTTATAAATCATGTAAAATGTATAACAATGTCATGCATATGTGAAGAAGATGTAACATTATCAATGACCATCATACTAGATGCACCATTTTACTATGTGATAAATCCGTAAAGTTAGGTATATGCTAATTATTATCATAGACCATAGTGAAACCATAATAAATTTGTTTCTTATGGATAATTAAATTAATTATGTATCTGTGGAAATAATGATCATTAGGCAACTCAATGAATAAGGGGAAAGATACATGATAAAAATTTACCTCCATTAAAAATGCATCCTCATCTAAACCATAAAATACCATGAATATTAGGGATGGAAGGATTGTGTGTTATAAAAGATAGAAACATGCCAAAATAGAAATGTTGAGATGTAAATCAGTTAAGGAAAATGATTTTAGGAGTAGATATTATGATGGATTATCCAAGGTTAGGTTTTTGGGTATAGAGGTGCATGTCAATTTATGTAAAAAGGACCCATAATCTTAAAGTATGATCATTGTATGCAAAAAAATGTTGATCCAAACCTTCGAAAATCTAAAATGAAATGATATATTATTCTAAAATCAATTTTAAAAACAAAACCCTTTAAGTCAAATTAAGGATGGGTAGGGTATATACAAATAAATAAATAAAATGAATCCTAAATCTTAGAAAAAAATAAAGCTATGAAGAATGGGCAAGGAAAAAGAAATAAACCCTAATTAGAGATGACATGGAGGATAAAGAGTTGAAAAAGTATCAAATAGAAAAACCATAATTGACCAAGAAAATTAAACTCTAAGGTCAAACTCTATGTTGTATGTAATAATAGGTTGAGATCATCAAAATTTAAAGAAATGGATGAATTTTACCTAAATATTATGGTCTTATAAAAGAATATAAATGATTAAGTACAATCAACCTAGATCAACCTTAGAGTTGGGTTGTATTGAAATGCTATTTACAAAAACAAATGATGAATTAAGGTGCTTAGCATTGGGAGCAACAATGAAGAATTAATGCTAATGTCATGCAAAATTCATTCGTGAGGGCATGCAAAATTACTTTTTATGATTTGATGAATGTGACATAGTTAAACAAATACCTTAGAGGAGATTGTCTAATCACTAGGGTCAAGTTCTCCTAGTTCAACCCTTTGTATAGATTACTATAGTTTCAAGTGGATCATTGTGCGCAACATGCACAAATGTACAAATTTCCTATATGGTTGTGAGGTAAAGTGTTCATTTCAATCTTAAATTCTAAATGCTACTAGAATGGTTGCTCATTTTGCTCTAGATATCCTTTTTATTTCTCATATGAATTAATTATTCATTGAATGTGTTTCAAGGCATAGAAATTAGTCACAAAAATGTGTACTAAGTTGGTTCACAACAACTTGTAGGAAAGGGTGGAAGTCTTAAACTTTAAATGTAAAAATTTCAATTTAAGGTTCAATTCTTTGCACTTTAGGATCAATTCTAAGTAGTGTGGGATTGAACCAATACATGCTATATCTCAAGGTGACCTAAGAAAATGTATAGATATGGATGTGAATATTTTTTAATAATTAACTACTACATGGAGAATAAATGGGAATATGCATAAACACTAATAAATGGATTTGAATAAGGATCAATTTATGAGCCAAAACAAACTCAAGAGTGTGACACTTCTTGATATATAATTGTATTAAGTCATTCCATCAAAATTGATCCAAATCTAGATGAAAAGTAACATGGATATTCAAATATCACCATATTATAATGTAAAACAAAAATATATAATTTTTTAATTATATTTATATGAAGAAAAAAAAATTATACAAATCTTTTAACAATTTATTAACCTTACGTATATCTCTTTAAATTTTAAAAAAAATCTTTAAAAATAATTCCCATATAATTCTTTTTCTTTAATATTTTAAACTTTAAATATGAATTTAAATATCACTTTTAAAGGTTTGAACATTGAACTCCACAATTGAATTCAACCACAAAAATATTTTCTCATTTACAACAAAAATAATAAATAATAAATTCTTATATACCAACTGGGAGTTGTATTATATAAACGACTTCATGTTATGAAGAAGGGAGAGATTAGTTGACAAATGAACAATAAAAAGAGAAGAAAATATAATAATGAAAGCGACCAGTACCTGCTCTGACTTAAATTAACATACAGCTTACCTATACCAGACGTTATTCTTGTACAGTTAACCAGTCTAATCAATCAATCAATTTAAAAAGAAAAAAGCACTTACCAGTTGCAGGTGTGATGGAGTAGCAGCAGCAGCTGATCACATGAAAGTCAAAAAACGAATAAATGTTCTTTTGCTTTCCATTACCTGTCCCTCATGTGACCCAAAGCTGCAGCTTTTCTGGCTTTAACCGAGATTTGTGTGGTTCCCAATGTTTACAAAACTCTTGAAATAATTAGTCTCCATGTTCTTATGAACGAATCTAAGGAAGGTGGCCTCTGGTGATGAATTTATTGGCAGGGTGGCATCTGACATTATCTTTACAACTTACATCATCAATACATGTTCATGTCCTCCTCTGACATGTAAGGAAAGGATGAATGAGCTTTCTTTTCATCATACTTCTAGAATGCTTGACATTCATGCCATTGATCGTATAAGAAATATGAAATAATTTTATTAGTTGATTACCTAATTATTTTAGAATCTTAAATCTTAATCTTTTTCTTACTAATAAGACAAATTATGTCTCATTCATAGTTATAAACTAAAACATATCTATTTTATCATCTATTAACTCACAAAAGTTGTCTAGATTCATTGAATCTAGATATCTCCACCAAAAGTCAACAATTGCATCCTAGCTATATATTTATCTCAACCATCCATTTTTTTAGCTTTCCTTAAAAGCTTCTAACCTTGCCCTAATTCATCTCATTCAATCCTAGCCATCAATTCATCTTTAATCTCAATGATCCATCATTTTAGATTGCCCTAGAACCTTCTAACGTTGCCTTAATACATCTCATTCAATTCTAACCATCTATTCTAATCAAATGTAAAACCTCAATCAAAAGGAGAGGATAATTTGTAGCTACATGGTGCTAGAATGAAAAAATCTCTTTCAAGCCTTAATCAAACCCTTCTCAACATAGGTACATGCCACTTAGAATCTTACAAAATATTGGAGCAACCACACATCAAGGAACACGCCACTACAACAAGAAGCTATACTCTTATATTTTCATTGAGAATTTATATATTTTGACTCATTTATGCTATATTTGAGGTATTCTTGGGTTTGGAGTAAGGGATCTTAGTTTTGCATTAGTTTTCTCTTGATCTACTCTATGTTTAAGGTATATATTTTAGAATTCTTAGTGAGACACATGTCTCCATATGTTTTTGCTTTTGCAAGTTGTTTTGGCATATTTTTTGTAGGTTTTTGTTCTTCACACTTGTTCTTTTCATAGATCCACACATGTAATTTTCACCTTAATAAATATATTTGATAAGTGATGCATTTGTTCTCCATAGAAGGTTTGTAGGTCTCTTCTACTAATATTTGGGTTTGTAGGAAGATCAAAATATGCATCCATAATGCAATGTATGAAATTTTAATTTATCATGTGCATTCCATTATAGACACCTAAATTTGTCCATACTTGATAACACTAAATCTTATCCTATTCCTATCCATTAATTAAATAAATATTAATTAATCAATTCCTTTAATATCTTTGTTCCTCATTCTTAATTATGTGCATCCACATGTAAAAGATCCTCAAACATTATCTTTGTATTCCAGTAGGACTAGTGTTCTACCTATTGTTCTGATTTCATTGGGGATTGGTGTCTCCAGTAGGTTGGTGCCAACAAGAACAATAGGGGATTGATGTCTCTGGTAGGTTGGTGCCTACTTTAGTGTGTAAAACTCACATGTATATTTTTTGCATTGTGAGGCTAGATTTGGACAATAGATCCAATTAGCTATTCTCAATGTGGTTTTTCCCATCTTGGGTTTCCATGTATATTTGGTGTTCACTTGTGTGCTTTATGCTTTTATATTTTAATTGCTTATGTGTGGTTTCTTGTGAAGAATAATATATATTCTAATAATTATGGAAAAGTTAAGAATTTTAAATAGATTTGATCTATTGATTCACCCCCCTCTCAGTATATTATATTCCCTTCAATAAATACATATATAAAAGGATATATCTTTGTTGCATTTTTGTCTTCATTTCAGTCATATTTAAATTTGGTCTAATAGTTAGGGAGATCCTCACTTGTTTCATTTTATAGTTCTCATACATATATAGACAGATGTATATCACTTTTCCAAATTGAATATTTTTTTCCCAAAATGTACTTAGTTTATTGAATCCATAATGAGATATCTACATGCATAACTAAAATGAATGACAAATTGAATAAAAGGGATGAAATAAAATGCATAAGTGGATGTTGTTATTAATACATTCTATATCATGTAAATGATGTTGCCAATATTGTGTACATACCTATCTAATAATTCAAGTGATATTGTTTGTTCTTGTCAATGCATATCTATTGTATACGATGTAATTTTTATGGCTAGTGCTCTATAAGTGCATGACCTATAAGGTTTCCATTCATATAGTTGTACAAATGAGGTTGTCTTGTTGCAATGTGTTGTCGTTGGAATTGTACTATATTTTAATATACATAGTCTTTAAATCTCCATCATCCACATGCACTATGTGTTTTTTAACACGCTAGAATACTGAGGAGGGTGAATCAATATACTTTAAAATTCAATCCCAGGGTATGTGCAGAATCATGGAAAAAATAGGCCCTTAAGTGGCAAAAAATTCAGAAAAACCAGAGTTAGGCAACTTGACGTAAAAATTTGAATAATTTATCTATATTATTTAAAAAATATGGAAGAATAGAATTTGTAGCAAATTTAATGTAGTTTATAAACTACTAGGTTTGTTTAAAAAAGAAAAAAATCTATTTGGTGAAAATTTGAAATTTCAATGCAGTGGTACTTAAATTTTACAAAAAAAATAAGTTGGTGTCCGCCCAATTCAACTCAAACCACATGTTCGAGAATATTTCTTTTAGTAACATTTTAGGATATAAATAGAGTGACTCCATGCCCGATGTGATGCATATTTTTTGTATTTTTTCCAAGTAAATAATTAATTATACTTGTTACAACCCTTTAGTGATGTCTCGGGAGGTTCCACCACCCAACCTTGGTCAAAAACTTCCATGAAATTCACTTTTTCTCTTTTTTTTAAATCCTTCTAGAGCATGTGAACATAGAATTTACTAAAGTGTTTGATCTCAAAAAATGTGAGTACCTGCTGGAAGTTTTATGTTTTCTAACTCAAACAATTTAGACTCTGAGCTCTAATTAACAGAAAAATGAATACTGAATTATCACAAATCAAAGCGAAATATAATTTATATCGGTGGAAAGTTGAGAATATCCTTTAAAAACCCTTTTCATTTCATCAATTTTGGGTAAAAGAATAGTCGTCAGCCACATACCCATCATATTGCCACTTTTTGGCCCATCATGATCCTACACATACCCCCCAATTGATTGTTGTTGAAGTTAAAAATCATATCAATTTAGTATTCATCTACTTAATGAAAAAAAGAAAGTAGATAAGCATAGACGCAAGAAAAAATATGACACTAGATTTATGTGAAAAAACCCACAAGGAATAAACTACGATGAGAAATGTTGCTAGAAGCTATTGTCCTAATCCAGCCTCACAAGTAAATAATAGTTTACAATTTGGTTTTGGGATACAACCCAAGGAAGCGACTACTCCCTAACTTTATTTTAGGGGTTAGAATCCAAGGTAGCTACTACTCCATAATTTAAAACAAATAATTGAAATGTGATTACTTTATGGCTTCAACCATCGATAGTCATCAATTATGCTCATTAGGTCTATAGTAGATCTTGTCATGCTCTGTTGATGCACTCATCCATCATAATCTCCACAAATTTTATCTTCAATATATATCATCCACACACTTTGTAATTACAAGTTTAGTCAACCACAAACAAGAAATATGAAACTTGTAACATGTCAGCCTACATCTTCATTTGCAATATACAAAAATGATTAAACACTATTTACATTTCACCTAGATGAGTCGGCATGAATCATACAACATCTACAAATACTCCTTGAAATATGCTCAATCATAAACTTATGGTACACAACAATAATATACCTTAGTTGGCCTCAACAAGAACATATCTTCACAAACTGAATTGAAACAATTGTTCCATACTGGTTCAAACAAGAAAGATATGCATGCATTTCAAACTTAGGATACATTGAGACATGTAGAATGTCCACACAAACTCATACAACTAATCTATATAATCTCCTACTAGCGTAAATGTTGAACACCCAAAATACTGAGAGGGGGGGTGAATCAGTATTCTCTTAAACCATCCAAACATAAAACATCCAATTACTAATACATATTCAACTACGGTAAGAAAGAAAGCATGAAACATTCACAACATCACATAACACATGAACACCAATATTTTAATGTGGAAAACCCATAATGAAAAAAACCATGGTGAGGGTTAGCTCACAATATATTATAATCGATTATAGTATATTACAGAAATACTCACTACAGGTGGACTCACTGTCCATAGAGAAAAATATAGAAGAGAGATGGTGACACAACCTAATTTGAACTGTTATAATTGCATCTTGTGTATGCATGAATTACAGTTCCATTGAAGAACAATAAAAATATTTATTTGATTTTGGTTCAACACTCTAGACCTTGCTCTACATTCATATAATTTTGATCTTCAACTTAACATTCACAACTTAACTTCACACTGCTCTGCTCAAATTCGTATCACACACATCACATCCTACTTTTTTTCTTCAAGAACAATTCAACATATATATTCGATCAAGTATAACATCAATTAGGACAGCCTAATTAGATGTAATACCCAAAATGTAACTTTTCAACTCAAAACACTTCATCTACACAACACGTCACAATTCAAAACTCAAAATATCTTAAGATAGGTTGGAATTGACCTATAATAGACCCCACATAAGAAAACAACACTTATTCATCATTCCCATAACATCAAACGTGTTAGGTTGGCCCCATATAAGACTTAAAAGAAAAAACCTTCATTTGTGTATCCACATCTCGACACATGGACCTCAAAACTTGATACCATATAGAATCCATACTCAACTAACATCTTGAAAGCTATCTTCAACACTGCAAGACAGAAAAATCATCCATGAAAAAATGCAGATTCAACCACACAAACACACTATACAAAAAATGACTATAATATGTTAGGTTGAACTCTGTTACTCATATATCTCACACTACTTGTCCAAAAAAGATGAAATCTTGGATTTAGGTTCCTCCAACATCCAACAAAATTATATTAGAAGCACAAAGTGATATCTTCATTTACGGAGTGGTGCGGACCCAAAAACTAACACACTGTTACATTGAACTGGCAGATTTGACACTTAGTTAAATTTCTATGCAACATATCTTTTCAAACCAACCCACTTTGCACAAATCTCTTCCTTAATAACTCAAAAACCTATTAGGATTGATTAAAATAGTCTGCAACAATGTTGGCATCAATGATAACATTGTATCATGTTGTTATGTACATTCCATGCTCATGTTTCTAATCAACGTCATCAATGACAACGTTGTATCACATTGTTATGTACCTTCCATGCTCATGTTGCCAATAAGAATCATCAATGAAAAACTTCAACAATCTCCCCAAACTTCTAACAATCTCCCCCTTTGTCATTGATGGCAACATGCCAAAAATCTCCAAAAATACTCTCCCCCTTTGACATCAAGGGCAAAGGGTGCTTATATAAACTATTTTGAATATTTTTGGAACTC
>VDFB02299673.1:0-46411 GCA_007258455.2 Sequoia sempervirens
ATTGTGCCACCTCAACCCTAACCCTAAAAACTGTCACCAAGAAGAGTGGAGTGATAAATGAGCAATTAATGTCCACCATCTTCTAGAAGATTCCTGTTTGTAAACGCATTCACACTGTTCTTGTTCTCCTTGTTGACTGCAAATTGATTGAGTCTGATCATCATGGCTTCAACTTCTTGAATGAATATGGCAGGCACACTCTCATTCTAAAGCTCCACGACTACAACTTCTTTCTCCCGCTTGATGATGATTTTCTTCTCAACTGACATTCTCTAACTCTGAACTGCATGAGGATGATTATTTCTCCACCCCTGATCCTGAAGGATTTTCTTATCATGGACTCGCGCATTTCCTCCTCGCCATCTACCTCTATGAATTGAGTGCATATTAGGTTATTCCAACACTTAGCCATTTCTTCCAACATGCAACTTTTCTTTTTTCGAGGTTGAAACATAGTCTTGGAGTATTTTCTCCATCACTTCAATTCCTCCCACTCTGGTTTCGACGTTCATCCTGCAAACAAAAGAAGAGCATCAAAACATTTTATAATATAAATCCATTCTACTTACCTGATATCCATGTTTTGATCTCCAATGTCCATCATTTTTCTCTAGACAACTTTTGCTTTCTTCATAACTTTTCAACATCTGTGTGCTAGGGCGCATATCATCTCGATGTTTGTGTCTCCACCAATGCCTTGGGAAGATCTTTCATGTACTCTCCTTAGGAAGTGTTGATGTGATTTTTATGACCGCACCAATCAGCAGAACAAAATAGTCTGAAGGCTATTCCGTTCTCTCTTGATCAAAGTATTCCGTGTGCTAAGATTGCGAGAAAGTTCGCACGTTCAACTCCAAGGTTCCAAATACTTAGAATACCCTCAGTTGGTTTGATGTGAATTGCTGTGTTCTTATGAGGGGACTTACACAATTGTTCAAGATTCTTGCAGTTAACAGCAGGTGGATGATTCAAAGGGGATTTTGCACATATGATTTGGCAATAAGGTATATTTTCCTAAAGCTAACCAGGAATGTGCAGAAAGTAAATGAGTGTAGGGCCTAAGAAACTTATATTCTATTCTAAATGCAGGATATGTGGAGCTCCCCGATTTCAGCAGACCGACCAAAATTTCACCTAGCCTCATCCGGACAACCCGTAAAATTAGTGCAATCTTCAAGGGATAGCAGATGTTCAAATTATAATTTAGCATACATATACCATCAGGCGGCATATAAGTATACAAAATCCTGTCGAAGTTAAACTCCAAGATAATCTCGATGGACCACACAAAGGCGAACTTATCATCAACAAGCTAGTGGTATCGGAATGAAATGAAGCTACCTCAATAAAGCACCACACATCAAAGTAGGCTACTTGCATGAAATGAAAATTATGCTACTTTATGCTGCTGGGATCGAAGGGAAGAAGATGTTGCTAGCCTATTCATGACAAAGGCGGAATTACACCATCGATAGAAAAGATCTATTATCATGAAAGTGTTACACAGCAAATCTCCACAAAAAGTTTCAAAGGGAAAAGCAACAACTCTCCACACTATGCTAAGCAAAATGTCTATTATGCTCTACTCTCTAGTTTGATCTCCAAGTCTAATGCTAATCTAATAGCTACTGTATTACAAATGAGGGGGACTCCCCCTTTTATAGGTAGCCTAGTCCAATGGACGGCTAAGATTACAATCAAAAGAGTGGCTAAGATTAAGCCACCTCAGCCCTAACCCTAAAAACTGCCAGAATGGGGAGTGGTGTAATAAATGAGCAAAGATTCCCACTCACTCCCAAAAATAGTAAAGGCAATTAATGCCCACAATTAGTCTTCTAGAAGATCATCGTCCAATAGTGTATTCCCATTCTCCTTCTCTCTGGCTGCAAACTCAATGAACCTGCCAAGTACAGCCTCAACCTCCTGAACTGAAATGGGTGGAATGCACTCAACCTGGAACTCCAATACTGTAACAGACTGCTCATGCCTTGCACAAGATTTTCTCCAAGCAACCAAGGAATCCTACGTGCTCTGGATCAAGGTGGAGAAAGTAGAAGTGTTCTCGAAATCATCTTGTACGAAGGTCTTCACCTCAGAAAAGAAAGGCACCAGCCTACCCCTCAAATTATCAACATTTACCTCATCACAGGATTGCCTACCTAGCAAATGTGGCCTCAAAGTGACCAAGACTCCATCGATGATATTGGCCATGGCCTTGAGTACCACAGTTTGAATCGGCGTGGCTGCGTCGAAGAAACCGCGTCCACAGAGTGATTGCTGAAGAATACCATCTAGAAAAGTCATACACACATCATTCTCTGAAGACCAGGCCCCTCCATCAATCAACAATGTAAAGGAACACGCTCAAAGCCTCAAGACGCTGAATTACTTTGCTCTGATAGATAGAAGCATCACCCCAAGCCTGATCAACTGCCTCCATCCGTGCCAAAATACTAGAAGCCTGCTGAAAAGCAAAAGCAAGGTCCTCCATAAACTTTTCTGTCTCAACACGAACTCCTGTGACCCACTTGTCTGCTTCCTGTGCCATCTTCCCTAACTCCATCAAGCCACTGATTGACTCTCTAGGTCTCTGCTGGAGGCTCTGTCACTGGAATCTCTTGCCCACGAGAACGAGACAACTGTTGCACATATCCAATTAAAGCCTTATGCTCTCTTTTCAACTTCTTGTACTTTCCTTCCTTCTTGAATAATCTGTCCTTGAGGGCGAGGTAGGAGTTATCACATTCTTCTACAATTTGTGCACCTGTGGGGCATCCTAACTCCAAAGTTGTGACCACGTAATTCTCTGGCACTGCTTCATCTCAGTCACAATCAACCTGTGGCACGGCTACGTGAAGGGTACGGGAACCATCCTCATCAGTTGATATCTTCGAAAACTTTCGTGCTCTCTTCTTCTGTGGAGGTGCACTGATCCTGTTCAAGAACTCTTCCATTTCAACTGCTGGATCAATTTCTTTGCTGGGGCTTCTCCTCATCCTATCCTTAAGCCAATCAGGCACGATATACTGTATATCAAAGGGCTGCTGTTCTTGTGCCTCTACTTCTCGAACTTGTTCAACCTCTACATCATTCTGGTGAGGCTCATCATCCTCAAGTGGTTGAGTGTCTCCCGAAACTATATCATCATCATCTTCCATAGCCGCTTCTAACTCTTGCTAAAATTGAGGGTCAGTAGTAGTCCCCTCATCATCCTGCTGATCAACCCTGCTAGGTGCGTTGACGCTCTGGCCAACCGACTCTCTCCGTGGTGGCTGATTATTCTCCTGTACTACTTGCACCTGATTCAATGCATTCCTTTGATCAGCAAACAAAGAAACCTCCTGTATACTTGGAGAACGTGTCTCCAATGGCGTGGGCGGTTCAACTGCAACTCGCGGAGGTTCTGGCTGAATGGGCTCTTGCCGAACTGGCTCCTTTCTTCTGGATTCTGGACCTCGTGTGATCTGTTTCTTCCTGCCGGTGGTGGGTGTCCTGTGATCTCCCATCAAGTTGTAAGTCAGGGCAATCGACTTACTCTTCAACCTGTTCACCTGCCTGTCAACCCATTATACGGTGGTAAAGGCCGAGGAATAGAAAGTGTGTCCAAGTCGGCAACCTACGGTTACGACCAAACCGGAGATTATAGGCGGAGTATCTCTCAACTTCTTTGCATAATCTGGATGGACAAGCGTCCATATCCTCATTCACGATGCAGGCGAACAACTTCTGCACTCCACGATCATGTTATTAAACTATTCGAGAGAACATTCTTTTCCTAACTTCAATCTCATCAGATGCATCAGCCCAATAGTCCTCAATATTTGCTTTGTGCTTATACTCCTCTGACAGAACCCATTTGATGTTATGATGTGGATCATAGTGCTGTCGGCTGGTGTGATATGAGAAATGATAAAATTGAAGCTCGCTCTCGGCTTCTCTGGCTGCCTGTATTGAGGGACACACTTCATCAGAGTTGCCCATGACAATTGGGAAGTCAACCCTCCCTTCTTCTTCTTTCTTCACGAGATTTTATCGTAGGCAACCAATTGCCTAGATATCTCTAACATTAAAATCCCTCTTGGTTGGGTACTTAGGCAGCCTATATGGATATGATGAAAAACCTTGCAGCCTTATGTAAGAAAACTTCAGAAACTGTATAAAGTAGCACCCATACCTTTCAATCAATTCTTGGGCCTCTCTCGAGATTCTGTGATGCATCCGCTCCTGAAGCAATCTCGTGATATGCATGGTGAAGGCGTCATTGACACGCTTGTAATGAGTGGTACTAGCCAAGTGTAACTGTGGACAAGCCTCATGGATTTTAAACTGGTGAGAGCCACAACCAACAGGTTCCTTGTAAGAAATTCCTCGATACTTCGTCATACAAGCCAACATGTAGATTATATAAGAGCTCATATAGAACGTCTTCGTTCTTCTCAGGCTCAGGAGCTGCTAGTGCAAATTGTCACTGATCATTGCAGCCCAGTTGACGTAGTCCTTTCCTTCCAGCACGAGGTTGATGTAATAGAACATCCAGGGCTCGAAAATAAATGATTGTGGGTAGCCTCCAACTCGACTCAGCATCATAATGAGATCGCAATACTCTTGCTTCAAGTCATCCGCTATGATTTGCCTCGGTAACTTTGTACGAGAAGGCTTGGGATTGCTCATCCAGTGAGTGTTGATTGTCTCCGTGCATCTCTTGAATGCAGAAGCGTACATTCGCTCAGCTCGCTCTCTGGATTTGTAAACCATATTCCTGTGCACTGGGATCCCAAAAGCTTCACCAATGGCAGCAGGAGTGAGATTGGCGAGCACTTGGCCATCTGGTGACATGATCGATCGGTGATCCTTCTCATAGCAATTGGCGTACTCCATCATCAACTCCGAACACTGAATGGCTGGTGGGAAACCAACAGCTGCATATAATCGGCTTCGAACAATATTGTGCGAAGTGTTTGAAGGTCGATGACTACCAATCCCCAACATTCTGTTCTTGAAAGTCTCAAGGTTGATGGAGCCCAAGTTGGTATCTGTCAGCTTGCCCAATTTCAAAATGAATTTTGACTCTGGCATAAATGTCTTGCTCAGCTTCTTTATAACTGCTTGCTTGGATGCACCATTGTTGTCTTTGCCAACCGCCCTTGCCTCAGCCATCTGCAAAACAATAGACATTCATCAGCAAATTAATTTATAAAATAAATAAAACATTGTGCAGGGGCTGCCAGTTGACTTCAAGAACTTGAGAAGTTGCAATAACATTTCTTATTCGCAAACCTTAGCTTCTTCTCTTCAACAGATTTCGAACTTCAATACTTAGAAAAGATTTCTAAGTAAGCTTTAACTTCAACAACTTAGCAACTTCAGCAACTTAGCAACTTCAAGCTTTAAACTCGCCCACTTTAGTCTAGCAATCAGCAACTTCAAGAGACTTAGCAAAGTGCAGATTTCAGTAACTTTACTCTCGCAAGTTCGCACTTCACACCTTCTTCAACTTCAGATTTTCAAAGCTCAGCAACTAGACTTCAATTCGTACCAGCATACCTTCAGCAAATTAGCAAGTGCGTACCTCCAGCTTCAAGTTCAAACTTCAGCAAATTCCTCTTTGAAATTCGAATTTCTTTAGCAATCAGATTTTGGAACTCAGCAACCTCCAAATGACTTGGCGCCTATTTACTTCAGCAATTTCTAACGCCCTTCACTCAGCACTTCATTTCATTCCAAGTCGTACTTCTCTCTTGTACTTGCAGACTTTCAGCTTCAGCAATAAACTCAGCTTCAATCTTCAGAGCAAATTCGCATTTCTCCAGTTGTGAAGAAGAAATGAATAAGCTTCAGCTCTTATAGCAAAAATCGAATTCTAGAAGGAGCTAAGTATAGCTAATGCATTAAATTTCCACTACTCCACTTCAAGAATTCAAATTTCCCTCTCTGGTTTTTCTGACACTTGTCCGAGAATCTCAACCTTCTAGAAGTTCAACTTTGACTGGCATGTCTCAATTTACTTTCGAAAATGTTTAATTAAATTTCATCTTTTAATCCATTTAATTCCCCAGCCGAAGCTCTGTCTTGCAAATTTTAAATTTGAATCATCTCTGACGCTCTGGAAAATTCATCCGTGAAGAATTCGATTGAAATCATCTAGGCAATTCACTTCAAATTCGTTGTCTGGAGAAATTTATCTTGAAAACAAATTTTATTCACTTTGCCTTAGAAAATTTTAAATTCTCCCTTAGGAAAATTTCACAATTTGAGCACTGATTGAATTCTTCACTGAAAAAGCGTTGGTGAAGTGTGGAAGATATAGAAATCCAATCCTCACATTAGACGTTCAGTACCTAGAAGAAAATTTTCTCCAAAACGCGATGAATCCATGGGTACACAACGAACGGGTTCATTTAATTTTTTTAAATTTTGAACCTTAGAAAAATATTATTCCACCAATTTAAATCCGTTCTTCATCTGTGATCATCCTGTGTTGCTCAGACTTGAAAAATTTTGAATTCATCCTGCATTGTCATCATCCTGACTGTCACTGGAGAACTTGCTCGTGCTTCAAGAAGAAAAATTCACCACCTTGAGCTCTAGGCGTATTTTCTAAGGAAGAAAATACTTTGCCTTAGAAAATTTTAAATCATCTTGAAAATTTTGCCTTAGAAAAATTTCGCCTCAGAAGTTTTTATATTCAACTTTGATCACTTTGCCTGTGAGAGAAATTTATTTCACTTAGAAGATCTTCCTGCAAGCACATCATATTTTACTTCCATCATCTTCAACGCCTTAGGAAAATTTTTATTGTTTTGCAACTCCAACGCCTATCACCTTGCATTTTATTTCACACTTGAAAAATATTTTCACTTGAAGCTCCAACGCCTTAGGAAAACTTTTCATCATCTTATATTTCATTTCACCACCCTAGGCGCATAGCATACTTGAAGAAAATCAAAACCACGCCTAGCACTTTATTTCACCTCACACGCCTTGGAGTATTTTCTAACACCTTATCACACTTACCACCTTGGGCGCATATAGCACTTGAAGAGGAATATTGCCACGCCTAGCATTTACCTTGCCTTGACCACGCCTTGGAGTATTTTATTCACCCTTGGCAATTTTCACCATCCTACGTTCACTTTTACCATCTTCAACTTGGGCGCATTTTGCTATGCATGGAGGATGACTCTTCAACTTCTCCGTTTTTGTCTTCACATGCCCTCTTTTGGGTGCATTTGAGTCTAGGAGGAGGATGGGCGCATATTAGAGGGTGAGGAGGATTTTAAACTTCAAACGCCTTGCATATGACTCTTCACCTCCCTCATTTTGTCCTCACATGGCCCCATTTGGGCGCATTTAGGCATGTAAGGAGGACGAAATTTGTTGACTCCTTTGACCTTTCGCATTTTGGGCGCATTTTTCATGTAGAGGAGGATGAAACTTGTAACCACGTCCTTTGTGACCTTTCAACTTCTCCTTTTTTGTCCTTACATGCCCTCTTTTGGGCACGTTTTGCATAGGGAGAGGGATGAAAAACTTTAACTCATTTGACTTCTCTTTTTGGGCGCATTTCCACCTATGTGCAGGATGGGCGCATTTAGGGGGTGGTGGAGGATATTCAACACTTAGAAATTTTTTTGCTATCAACTCTCAAGGTGGGCGCATTTTACCATAGCTGCAGGATGAAAAACATTGACCTCTTTGACTTTATGCTTCATGGGCGCATTTTGCCATGCTTGAAGGATGGGCGCATTTTGAGGGGTGAGGAGGACGAATTCCTTGCCTTAGAATATTTTTCAACTTTCATTAGCTTCCCTTGGGCGCATTTTGGCTAGGCAGGAGGATGAAAAGTGTTGACTTTCTTTGACTTCCTTGTTGGATGGGCGCATTTTGGCATATGTGGTGGACGAAGTTTATACTTAGAATTTTCTCCATGCTTCTTCATCAACTTGGGCGCATTTTGCCTAGGCAGGAGGACGAGCTTTCAAACTTAGTCACTTTTCCTCGTTTTCGCCAGCTTCTTTGTGCCTTACTATTTATAGTAAGTCTCTCGATTTTTGCATCTCTGAAGCTCAGAACGATTTGAAATTTCAAACACTGCATCCTCACGACCCTGTTACCCTGTTGACACTGCTATTTTTAGTTGGCCTGCTATTTTTAGCCCATTTCTGAAGGTGATTTGCTATAAATAGTAACTGCTTGCTTCTGATAGCTCCACTGCTCCGATTTACTTGAAATTTGAATGGCGTGCTCCTCACCACGTGACACGCTGTTGGCATCGGTATCACCGGTGATTGCTATTTTGGCCAATTTCAAAATGACTTACTATAAATAGTAAAGAGTTGTTTTTCAAATTTTACGGTGAGAAAGCTGAAGGATCTTGATCGCGATTAGTTTACACGGTTTTCGAAAATTTTGACTTTTACCCCTCTTTTTTAGGGTTAGAAGCTGAAAACCCTAATTTGTTTTGCATCGTATCAAATGATCTCTGTTTGTCTTAGTTTCGCTGCGATTAGCTCGTGAGTATTTGGGGGTAGGCCGGGGATGCACTGCTAAAATAGTAAGTTCCCTTCGTGGTGATTATCTCCATTTGCATGTCACATCATCACGAGCTCTCAAAAACCCACAAAGGAATATGTCGACATGAAAACTGACGAAAACACAAGAGCTAAAAAGCCTCGGAAAGATTTGAACTCTGAAAGTTGCGTCTCGTTTTGCATGTTATCTTGTCGCGAAGATCTCGAAAAACCCAGGAAGGAATATCACGGACATCGCGGAAAAACTTCTGCATCTAAACCTTGAAATTTGTCGGACTAGGCTGCTAAAATAGAAAGTTCTTTGTTCAACTCAAATTTTACCGAGTAACTTGATGTGCTACGAATCGCGTGTATCGGAATCTAAATCTTGCGTAGTTACTCTGAATTACACCTAAAATAAGTAAGTGATAGAATCGATGAAAATTCTTTGAGAAACTGTTGGAACACGCCCGACATCAATGTGGCTCGATTTTCAGATTTATTCACCCCTCTCAACCTCAGGACCCGGGGAAAGATGAAACCCTTTTCGGACTTGGCCAATTTCGTTTAAGCTCAGCGGCGGAAAATCCAGGAAAGGGGAACATCGAGAAGAGAAACCCAAGCCAAAAGACGAATGGAGCAAAAATTAGGGGGTCCCCATTTTGAATGGGGCGATGTGTGAAAAGGTCACAACAGGAAGCATATTCATCTTTGTGCACATTTGATATCCCATACCTTGAGGGTGTATTTGAGAGCTTGATGCTTGTGACTTAGATATTTCGGCCAACTTTCTTCAAGGGCGCATTTGGAGCCTTGTCATTTCATTTTCTTCGCCTTAGACAATTTTCAACTTCCTTCTCTATGATGGGCACGTTTAACTCAGACAAGTCTTTCTTAGAATTTTCGTCCGTCTTGAGGGCACGTTTAGAGGGTGTTGTTTTATTTCTCTCTGCCTTAGAAAATTTTCCAACCAACATGATATCCCCCTTTTTGCCTTAGCCAAATTTCCAACCCATCTGCCTTAGAAATAATTTATTTCTTCTAGAAAATTTCATCAACCGGGCGCCCGAGTAAAATCTCCATCTTCAAGTCTCAGGCGAGGGGTGAAAAGTTTCAAAATCATCTCCCTGTCGAAGATATCCAGTACTTAGAAGAAAATTCCACTCAGAAAATGAAAAATTCATGTGTATCACTATGAAGGGGGACATTTAATTATTGAATTTTATACCTTTGAAAAATATCTCTTGAAAAATTTCCTAACTCATTTTCCTCAAGGGTGCATTTGGGAGCCCCTACTTCCATTTTCAATACCTAGGAAAAATTTCTAGACCACCTTCATGTGGAGGGCGCATATGAGAGTAGCCACTGCCAGTTTGTTGCCTTTGAAATTTTTTCTCATCTCTCCTTTAGACTGGGCGCATTTGACTAGTGGAGGAAGAATTCTCAACACTTAGAAAATTTTTATCATCATGCCTCACTTCGCTTTGGGCGCATTTGACAGGGGGGTCAAGGAATTCCCACGCCTTAGAAATTTTTTCCATGGCCATGCAAGTAGGGTGCATTTAGAGGGTAGTAGAGGAATCTCTTAACACTTAGCAACTTTTCATTCTACCCCAGACAACTTGGGCGCATTTTAGGGGTCAAGGAGGATTTTTTTTCACGCCTTAGCCATTTTCAACTCACCATCACAAGCATGGGCGCATTTAGGGGGTTTGACTTCCATTTTATCACTTAGAAACTTTTATCATCTTGACAACTTGGTGGGTGCATTTGGAGGCTGGAGAAGGAATTTTCCTTGCCTTAGAAACTTTTTCTCAACCTCACCTTACCTTGGGCACACTTAGGGGGTCCTGCAGGAATTTTTCACACTTAGAAAGTTTTTCAAACATCCTTCAAGATGGGCGCATTTGCTAGGTGGTGGAGGAAATTAATTTTTTTTTTGTCTTCTTCCCTGCTTGTTTGGGCGCATTTCATGTGCTGAGGAGGAACTTTTTTGACACTTAGAAATTTTCGGTGCTAGCCCATCAACTTGGGCGCATTTAACTAGTGGTGGAGGAATTCATCAATACTTAAAAACTTTCCTAGAGCCATCTCCCATATGGGCGCATTTGAGGTGTGGAGGTGGAATTTAACAACACTTAGAAAATTTTCCATCCTCCTCCAAGCTCTGGGCGCATTTCACTAGATGTGAAATAATTTTTTTTCCTCCAAGCCAACTTCTTCTTGAGGGCGCATTTGAGGGGTCAAACAGGAATTCAACACTTAGAAACTTTTTAAAGGCACCACCTCCAACAATCTTGGGCGCATTTAGGCTAGGCAACAGGAATTTTACAAGGCTTGAAAACTTTTCCATCTTTCAGCCAGCTTCATCTTTGGCACATTTCAAGGGGTGAGCAGAAATTTTCTCAGACTTAGACATTTTTAGGCTTCCTTGCCCTTGTTTTACTATATTTAGTAAGTACCTTGGTTTTCACTCTTCTGTAGCTTGGATTGATCTGAAATTTTAACCACGGGATCCTCATGACCTAGTTAATCTGTTCACATTGCCATCTTGTGTCGACTCACTATTTATAGCCTGTTTCTAGAGGTGACTTACTATTTATAGTAACTGCTTGATTTCAAGACTTCTGCAACTTTGCTCGACGTGAAATTTGCTCCATGGGGTCCTCGTGGGTTGACTAACTTGTTCACACTAGCGCTTCGTGTTGACTTGCTATTTATAGCCTATTTGAGAAGTGCCTTACTATAAATAGTAAGTGCTTAGATTGCCTTCAAATTTTACTAGTGGAATCCTTGAAAGATACCGATCGCAATGGGATACATCAGTTTTCGGAGATTTTGGCGTTTGACCCTTCATTTTGGGTCTCGAGGTTGGAAACCCTAATTTGATTTGCATGTTGCTCGGATGATCTTTGTTTGACCCCATTTTTGTTGCATGTCGCCCTGTTTGTGATGTTGAAGTGTTGGGTAGCTGTTGGAGTGATCCTGCTAAAAATAGTAAGTGTCTGAGAAAATGACCAATCAGCTACTAGATGTGTTTGCATGTCACACTGCCTGAGAGATCTCAAAAAACCCAAAAAAACCCAATAAACTGGTCTGCATGCGTGCACTGGCTAAAAATAGTAAGTTCTTGAAAAGTGATCAATCCTGCTTGCATGTTATCTCGTTGCGTAGCTCTTGAAAAACCCATGAAAAATGTGCTGACATGCACTGAAAAAATCTTGCATGCAAACCCTAAAATTTGCTCTCGAAGACAACTCTGCAAAAAGCTCCTGATCCTGGTTTACATGTAACATCACTGCGAAGCTCCTGAAAAACCCACAAAGAATATCCAGACATGCACTGAAGACTCCAACATGCAAACGCTAAAATTAGCCTCCGAAGTGAAGACTACTGAAAGTTATCATCTCATCTTGCATGTTATACCATTGCATAGGTCTCGGAAAACCCAAAAATATTCTCTAGACATGCACTAAAAAACTTTGCATGCAAACCCTAAAATCTGCTCCTGAAGCCCAGACTACTAAAAATAGCAAATTGTCAGATCTAGCTCAAATTTTGCAGACAAGTAGTTTAAAGTGTCTTAATCATGATGCAACAGTCAAAATGTAATCAACCAACTCAAATTGACCTCAAATTGACATGAAAAGCGCAAACCCTAATTCTACAGACCTAGCCAAAACTTCAAATCAAGCTCAAAGACGGGCACACCTTGGAGAGACAGATGGAGCAAAGAGAGAGACAGAGAGAGAAAACCAAAGCCAAAAGACGGGAACAAAGCAAAAATTAGGGGTCCCCATGTGCAATGGGGCAATGTGTGAAAAGGTCACAACAGATAGCAATTTCACTCAAGAATAGAGATAGTCTATTCCTTTAACAAATTTGTCGAATAATGAATATTTTTTAAGAAAATAAAACTACATCATAATGAATATTTTTCGCCTCTTAATTAAAAAGAGAACAAAATTACTATTATGTGGTTTAATAAGTTTTTTCTGATTCTTCGAAGATCGAAGAGCATGATGTTAGTTTCCATCTTTATTTATAAGCATATAATCGGTCGCTCTTCTTGGATGTTATTGTTGTTTGGCATATCAACCAAATACTCGAGATGAAATCTGTCCCACCGAATCTCTAATAATTGGGAAAAATGTAGAACATTTTATTAACTTGCTAAATAGACTTCAAAGGTTGTGTTGATGTGATTTTCGTGACCACACCAACACAGAATAAAGTTTCCCAACGAATACTCTATCCTCTCTTGAACAAAGTATTCAGCATGCTAAGATTGCGAGTGAGTTCATGCTTTCAACTCCAAGGTTCCGATAATGCAATAGAATACCCTCAGTTGGTTCGTTGTGATTTTGTTGGTATCACGAGGGGACTTACACAATTGTTCGACAGTTGATAGCAGACAGTAGATTAACGGTTTCATGTGGTTCGAATGATTTGGCAAGTGAGCACAAGTTTCCTAACGCTAACCAGAAATGAACTGAATTTAAAATGAGTGTAGGGCCTAAGAAGTTTATGTTCTATCTAAGGACAGGATGTGGGATCAATCTCAACAGACTTCAACGACTTTGCTCTGCCTCACGTTGGACAACTTACACAAAGTCGGTGCAATCTTCAAGGGAGTGGCAAGAGGTTTTCAAGTCACAGTTCAACATAAAGACACCAACAAGACGATGCATGCCAAGACGTAAACCACAACCGAAGTTAAGTTTGTAAAGTTTTCCAGTTGACCACACAAGGCAAACTTGCCGTTAGCAAGCTGCTAGTGGTATGGATTAAAAGAAGTTGCCTTGATTAACTCCACAAGTCCACAACTAACATCTACTTGCATGAAAATGAAAACTACTCTACTTTACGCTACTTGAAGTCGAAGGGATGAAGAAATCTTGCTAGCTACTCATAACAAAGATGAATTCACCATTCAATGAAAGATCTTTTATTACAATAGTTTTTTGCAACAATCTCTTACAAAGTTTTCAAAGGAAAAGTTTCCTTCTCCTTCAAACTATGCTATGCTAAGATATTACGACTAAAGTGTCTCTACTCTACTCCCTAGTCTGATCTCTAAGCTCTACTGTCTAATGATACAAATGAGGGGGGATGCCCCTTTATATAGCTGGCCAAGTCCAATGGACGGCTCAGATTACAATCGGCTGGATGGCCCAGATTGTGCCACCTCAGCCCTAAACAAGATTCACTCTAAAAACCACCACCAAGAGGAGTGGGGTAATAAATGAGCCATTAATGTCCATCTTCCAGAAGATTCCAGCCTGGAAACGCTTTCACACTGCTTCAACTTCTTGGACTGGTATGACAGGGACCTTCTCGATCTGACCTCAAGGCGACAACTTCTTTCTCCTGCTTGATGATGATTTCCCCCCTTGATGTTGTTCTTCAACCTTGAAGTACTTGATGGCGACCTTCTTCTCTCCATCCTGAGCTTTGAAAACATTTCTTCTTTATCACTTGAGCTGGGCACGTACTAAGTCTCAACACTAAGCCACTTCTTGCGATTTTTCTTCCTTCGAGGTTGAAATGTAGTCTTGGAGTACTTGCTTCATCGCTTCAAGTCCTCGTGCTCTTGGCCTTGACGTTCCTTCTACAAAACAAGCAAGGAGAAGAGCATCAAAACACTTCATAATATAAACCCACCCTACTTACTTGATTTTCATGTTTTAACTTCCAAGGGTTCATCGATTTTCTCTAGCCAACCTTGCTCTCTTCATGATTTTTCGACATCTGTAGGCTGGGGCATATAACACCTGTACATCATATTTCAATGCCTTAGACAAATTTCATCTTCCTCCAGGGCGTATTTAAGAGATGCATTTTAAAACCATCTTTTGAAAGTGCCAGCTTCAATTGCATCTTCTTCACTTTTCCGGCTGAGGCGTTCACTCCGACATTTCATCTAACTCTGGCTCGAGCAAAATGTTTTCATCAGGAATTTTATCAAAAAATATCTAGGCGCCCAACTTCAAATTCATCCGCCCAGGCATCTTTATGTCAACAACACATTTTATTCCTTGCCGTAGAATTTAAAAAAAAAAAATTCCTTAGGAAATTCATCAATCATGTGCCCATCGAAAATCTTCACCTCGGAATCCTTGGAAAGCCGTGGAAGACCTTGAAATCCATTCCTTATTGTAGACGTCCGATACCCAGAAGAAAATTTCCTTCAGAAAGCACCAAATTCATGTGTCTCCAAACGAAGGGGTACATTTAATTTTTGAATTTTTAAACCTTAGAAAAAATATTTTTCCATCAAATTAATTTTCATTCTTCACATTTGGGCATAATTTCTTTGCGCTGCCTTGACAATTTTCATCATCTTGAAGCCGACACATTCTGACATATCCATTACCAATTTTATTCATGCCTTAGAAATTTTTATCACCTTGCTCAAGCCTAGGCGTACTCCTTTAGAGGTAAAATAAGTTTAACACTTAGAAATTTTTTAAAGTCCCATCACCAACATGGGCGCATATAGGGGGTCAAGGAGGAAATTTGCAACGCCTAGCATATTTCTTTTTTTTTTATCCATCTCCAACAAGTTGATATGGGCGCATTCAAGGGGGTAAGGAGGATTTCTAACACCTTTGACTTTTATCCACCTAGCATCTTTGATCTTGGGCGCATTTTGCATGTCAAGGTGGAATTATTTCCAACGCCTTAGAATATTTTCTCGTACATCTACCTTCACCTTGCACTTGGGCGCATTTAGCATGTTGAGAGGGAACTTTGACCTCAACGCCTTAGATTCTTTTCCTTCACCTTCACTTGAGATGGGCGCATTTGGCATGTGGAGGAGGATATTTTCAAACACTTAAAAACATTTTCATCTCCCTATTTCTCCTTGAGCGCATTTTGAGGGTGGAGGTGGATGAACTCAACACTTAACATTTTTTTCTTGATGCCTCTTGTAGCTGGGCACATTTTGAGGGTGGAGCAGGACGAGCTCAATGCCTTAGACAATTTTATCAACCTGGCTTGAAGATGGGCGCAATTTCAAGGTGGAGGAGGATTTTGTTCAGACTTAAACTTTTTTTCAACCCTCTTTGTGCTTAGAAACCCTAGTTTCCCTCTGCTCTGAATCTGATAGTTTTTTGTGTTTTTTCTGACATTTTGGGTTTTTGAACGTTTTCAAGGGTTTGAACAATAAATGAAATGGTACGTTTTAATCTTGAAACATGAAATAAATGCTTGAAAAATGATTTCACTTCGTAAATCTCAAACCCTAATACAGATACTGAATCTGGACCATAAATTATTCTTCTGCAACTATTACAATAAAGATTTGATGACATGCAAAGTAAAAGGCAATGATTATTGAAAACCTGATTTTTGATACAGCATTAAATGTTCTGATGGAAATGGTACGGCTGCAACAAATATGTCCTTCCCCCTCCGTCCAGCATTTGCAGATGCTTCCAGATTCCTAGGCGCCTCCTCTGCTCATGATAGAAGCCCAAAATAAAGGCGTTTGGATCTTCCTTGAAGAACACGCCCCAAGAAGAATGGTACGGCCAGAATACTGTAAAGT
Organism: Sequoia sempervirens; assembly: GCA_007258455.2. NCBI lineage: Eukaryota > Viridiplantae > Streptophyta > Pinopsida > Cupressales > Cupressaceae > Sequoia > Sequoia sempervirens. The sequence continues at coordinate 16,066 of VDFB02299673.1, forward strand.
ACGGCCTGAGTACAGTCTGCTGCAATGTATTAAATGTACGGCCTCTTAAATCAATGCCCTGTCTCTGGTATATAGTGCACTTTGATATATATATGTCTTCTGAATTGAAACCCTGACGAATCCTCTGAAATTTTAATCATCTGGAAGCTTGAAGAAGTACGGCCCTGGTACAGCAGCAATAAATGATTTGTACGGCTTCTTCTATAACCCTCCCTATCTCTAAAAATGGGCGCCTTGATGAATAGAAGGTCTTCTGTATGTAAATAGATGCTGAAGCTCTGTGACAAATAAACCTCTGGTGTTTGAATCGACTGTGATGCTCTGTAATTCCTCCTGGATGAAGAAATTCCTCTGCCTGGCAATAAATCGGATGTTATTTCACATCCTCTGAATCGCTCCTAGTGGAGATGGCTCGTTCTCCAATGTATCGAGACTGAAACCCTACGACTTCCGTTCTCTGACGAAGTCTTGATCAATTTCTGATTCTCAAATGTCATAATGGCTCAGAAACCAATGCAAAAACCTTTATCCTTCTCAAAAGTGCGATTTCCTTAATAATAGGAAATCATTAAAATATTCACCTTTTAATTCTTTTAATTTGCAAAAGTCTAGAACTTTAAAATATTAAATTATAAATTTAATATGCAAAATATTTTCACGTGTTGGTACACCCTCAAAGAATGGCTTAAGTTATAATTTTAAATTATAACCCTGTTATAACTTATTAAATAATTAATATTTGATAATATAATTAAATATTATTATCTTCATAAATAAATCATCCGATTCGATCCATACGATCTTCGGCAATTTGGTTAGGATGCGAAGCCGCCTCTTACACTAAAAGTAAGGTGGTCCCCACTTTCTACTGCCGAGGCTGAAATAGCAGTGCACTTAAAAAAGATTATAAGACCAGACCAGCGAAAGCCAATTGATCCAATGCGCCAATCGTAGGAGCCAAGCTCGAGAAACGACCCTCTAACCACTTTCTGTCGACCTCGAGGGTCTCATGATAGGCCAATCTCACGATCAGCGATGCTGCTGGCAAAAGCGGGGACATGACATACGGTCATCTTGGGTGCATTTAGGAGGTCAAGGTGGATAAGCCTCAGACTTAGCCATTTTTCTTCCTTCTGTTAGCTTCTCTACACCCTGCTATTTATAGTAAGTCCTTTGATTTTCACATCTCTAAAGCTTGGACTGATTTGAAATTTTAAACACTGGATCTTCATGACCTTATTAGCCTGATCATACTGCCATCTCGAGCTGACCTGCTAAAAATAGTATGTTTCTGAAGGTGGTTTACTATTTATAGCAATTGCCTGTTTTGAAGACCTCCACCACTCCGTTTGACTTGAAATTTGAATGACGTGCTCCTCATCAGATGACTTGCTTGTTCACACTAGCACCTACTGCTAATTTACTATTTTTAGCCTGTTTCAAGAATGCCTTACTATAAATAGTAAGTGCCCCGATTGCCTTCAAATTTTGATTGGATGGCGTGAAGATCGCGATTGATTAGGATGTGGTTTCGAAAATTACGACATTTCACCTCATTTTGATTGGTGACCCTATTTGGCTTACATGGATATCAAAATGACTCTGTTTGACCTCGTTTACATTTGCGCCGCCTTGTTTGTGGTTTTGAAGCGCCGGGCAGGTGTTGGAATGGACCTGCTAAAAATAGTAAGTCTTTGAAAACTGATCATCACGTTTTGCATGTCACATCACTGCGTAGCTCTTGAAAAACCCACAAAGAATCACTCGACATGTGCTGAAAATTCTGACATGCAAACCCTAAAAATAGCCTTGGAAGACGGCTTCTGAAAAAGTCCTGATCCTGGTTTGGATGTTATATTGTTGCGAATGTCTCGAAAAACCCAGAAGGAATATGCAGACATGCAAAGAAAATCTCAACATGCAAACCCTAAAAATAGCCCCTAAAGGCTGAACACTGAAAGTCATCACCTCGTTTCGCATGTTATATCATTGCGTAGGTTTCAAAATACCCAGAAAGAATCTCCAGACATGCATTGAAGAACTTTGCATATAAACCCTAAATTCTGCTCTGGAAGCTAAAATAGACAGTTGTCCGTTCTAGCTCAAAATTTGCAGACGAGCAGCTTGATGTGTTCAGGATGCAGTGTAACGATCGAAACTTTAGAAGTACTGAGAGAACCCCCCAAATCTGGCACTTACTAAAAATAGTAAGTTGTCAGAATTCATTGAAATTTTGCTGGGGACCTGCTAGAAGCATGCTAACAACAACGTTAGTCTCAGATTTCAACTTACTCCATTTGACCTCAAATTGGCTAGAAAGTTCAAAACCCTAATTCTCAGACTTGGCCAAAATTTCACATTCAGGCTCAAAGACGGGCACATACCCGGAAAGACAGACAACAAAAAGAGACAGAAAGAGAGGGAGAGACAAAACCAAAGCCAAAAGACGAGGAACAGAGCAAAAATTAATTAGGGGGTCCCCATTTTGAATGGGGTGATGTGTGAAAAGGTCACAACAGGTTGCAGGATAGTATGCAAAATCCAATTCTAGTTAAAACATCTTAGAAAGAGGAAGAAGATCTTGATAGACGCTATTTGATAAATCAAGGAAGATCTCAAGACTTTAAGAATATAGTTTCTTTTGAAAGTTTCATGAGGATTCTTGGAATGAAGATTCCTAATAGGAGGTTTCCTAATAATCACAAAGAAGGGGAAAAGAAGTTAGAAGTGAAAGAAGTTGCTAAGGAGCACAAATCAAAGAAAGTTTTTCTAAATAAGAAAATTCACCATTTCACAAGAAGAATGATGACAGCAAAAATGAGCTCAAAAGACAGGATTGTTGTTTTCATGCAAAGAACATTTGGAGCCAAGCCATAGATGTCTAAGGAAAGGGAAAGTGCAAGTGTTGATAGAAAAAGACGCAAAAGAGATAGAAAATAAAACCTTGGAACTAGAAGAAGTGATGTATACACTTGAGCCACAACTTCCAAACGAGGAAGAAATAGAACACGATCCAAATGAAGAAGATAAATTAAAATCAGAATAACCTATTGAGCAAGAACAAAAGGATTCTACTATGCAAGTTAAAGGTAAAAATTATTTGATACTAGAAGATTTTTATTTGACTTCTAATGATTGCATGTGTCAGCAAAACATTGATGAAGTCAAGGAGGAAAGACATCACTTAATGAATGTGAGAGGGTCAAGATGAAATGTAATGTCCCCAAAATTATAACTGTAAGATATGGAAATACAAATAAATAAATGAGATAAAATACGTATCAAAAAAAGAAAAGAAGAGATAATAGCGATTTAATACGATTATACTCATAAGATAATATTATGATTATAAAATATAAATATATATAATCTATTAATGTATTATTGATGAACAAATAATGGTTAATTAAATTAATAATATTTGAACATGACTATGCTTTAAAAGCTTTATTAAGTAAATAAATGTTACATCAAATAAATAATAATATAAATGGTATTATGTTTAAAATCTTGTCAAGCGAGTGTAGATATTTTAGTTGAGCAATTCCCTGATTTTAGTGTGGGTGTGATAAGCATTGAAAAGCATCGCTACCATTTTCTGGAATGGACTATATAGTGTGAGCGTGTTAGTTTTTGCGGACTGAGTGAAGTGGCACGGGTTGTAGAGATGGTCGATAAGTATTCTTCTTTTCAAACTAGGCGGTAGACTCTGAAGCTTGTGCATTTCATTTGGGTCGTTGGAAATCTGAGTTAAGTTGCTGGTGTAAATCCTGGACTAGGCGTGAGTTTTTGTGGCACACTATTCACCTGCGCTGCACTCTATTGCTGGATGTCACAGACAGTTTGCAAGTCGTGGCTCATATTGGGGAGCCGTCTGAATCCATGTCTGAAAGATGTCATTCCTTTTAGATATTTCAAGGCCATTATATTATGCAATTCTTATTATAGTCAAATTGTGATAACTGTATGAAGGGACAATAATTGATAAAGGTTAAAAGGTAGAAATTAAGCAAGCAGCGATTATAATTAATGATTGGTTATGAATGGTAGCAAATGAAGGAAATGTCCCTTGATAAGACATTTTTAAAATGGTGTCTCCCTCCATAGAAACACAAGATATAAATAGCATAAGAAATTAAGGGAGAAAGAAGGAATGAAGAATAAGAAGGAAGCCATCAAATGATATCTGCATGTTCAGGGAAACTGGACACAATCAGGTTTAAAGGCAGACATATGAACAGCAACCAATGACAGAAATACAAGTATGATTTTAGGAGGATCCACCTCGGAGATATAATATGTTATTTAAAGATAACATATACAGCTCTAGAAGAGATATATGCATCCAGAAAGGAATATAATATAACTGGGAAAGCAGTTTCAAGGTATCAGTAATTATATATTGGAAAGTAAGTTTGAATATGATTATAAATATATAGATGTATATGTATGTACCTACATATGTATATATTCAGGCAAAGGTAATTATTGTAAATCAATTAGGAATAATTATATGCATATAGATCTTTATATAGATGTAATAATGATGCTTGCAGCAATTATTGAGCCTTATAAATAATTATGATGCTTAATATAATTACGGATAATAGATTCTTATCTGTTGAGTTACACTAGCGATATCTTTTGAGTGCAAAGAAACAAGAACAATTGAATCTTAGGAAGATACATTATTGCATCAAAGAAAGAAGACGGATCGGGCTCAGGGAAATAAGTTTGGAAGAAGTCTAGTTAGTACGACGATCAAAGGTAAGTACCCTCAACCAACTGATATAATCAGTGATTCATATATTAATTTCATTCTTCAACAGAATCATGTCAATGTGGATGGTGATCTATGATAAATTATAGAAATAAATGGATATTTCACAATAATGTTGCTTACAGCAATTATTGTGCTTTCTTAAGCTACTATAACTTTACTTTGAGAATAGACTTCGGGCCAAAATTCCCTTTCGCTAGCACCCAATAAGGATAGGAAGTTTGTGAAGGGAAAGGCGGGTAAATCGGTCCATTGATGGACGGTCCCAAGACGGGTAGGAAACCTCGAGGGAGTCCAATTAGAGACCGTTCATGCGCCCTTGGCACATTAAACCTTCCATCCAATGAGGTTAGGAAAGAGGAAACAAGGTGAAGATCTATTCAGATCAAGAGTAATAAGTCATATCAGATTATGTTAGTTATGCACTAGTTGATAATAATGCATTTCATTTATCTTATTCTTAAAATGTTCAATCTGGAAATGTCTATTTTGAATTAAGGAACTATGTGTATTTGTTGGTAATGCATGATGTATGCAGGCCCTCAAGGCAAATTACATGTGCAAAATTAAGTGTTGGTAAATACAAATTCTTGACCCTAACTTGTGCATTTTATGTCTCTAATAAGGGGACATTACATGAAGAAGCATACACTATCCTTTGAACATCCAAAGGGTGAGCCATTAACTGATTTACAAAATAGCATTATGGATGGACATGCATTTGAAGAAAATATTTCGAGTCACAAGAATAGAAGTGTTGGAGTACCTCCACAATTCCTTTTTTAGCAAAGGAGGGTGAACTCCTTGTTGGCAGTGCAAGGCATGAAAAAATGATTATATTTCAAATTTGTTGCTTCCTTCTATGTCACTACAAAATTCTTGTCATCATGGAAAGCATGTTGGAAGGGATTTTAGAGTAAGGGAAACAATTTGCAGTATAGGGCATGTGGACTCTTTGTTTCAAATTCAAGATTGTTTTTGCATATGGGATTTGGGTAATCTTTTGAGGGTCAAAACAGATAGAGGCATTAATCTCACTATTGAGCTTCCCAACTCTTTCATTTATATTGAGAGGAAGTTTATGAGGAATCATATATGGTTTGTTTTGCATTCTAGCCATATTATGAAAGATCAATGTTCATGATTCATAGGTTACTCCTTGGAGCTAAACCCCATAGTTGAAGACAAGATTATAGATGTTGGCTAAATGGAGATAGTCATATCGAGATGCTTATTGTGGGAAGTGTTGAAATATTTTGTCATTGATGTCAAAGGAGTTGAAGTTTTTAAGTCAGCATTTTTTGAGTCAGCATATTTGTCTTAGAAGTGCCATGTGGAATCTCAAAGGAGTCAATATGTTATGCCAATCAGCTTCCTTGTGCCATGTCAACATTGAATTGTCAGGTCTTCATGGTAATGTTCATGGGTCTACAAATATTTGGCATCGATGCTTATTTTCTATGCTTATAATCTGAAGTTGTCACAATGGTGGACATGTCACCTCTATTCTTCTCTGCTGCTGGAGGTCAAAGGATTTGTTTTAATATATATATTCCAACCGCTGCATGGACAAAGAAGGTCGAGTTTCAAAAAGTCGCCGTATTTCTTTTACTCGACCTGTGCAGAGAAGGATTCCCTTGTAACTCTTTTCAATTACAGGGAGTTGGCTTTATTTACTTCTGCCGATTCCTTTGTAGTGGGCGGCCTACAAACTTATGGAGTTTATTCCTAAAGATGTGATTTCTTTTAAACCTATCGATTCCATTTATTTCTATCTAGTATAGGCTGAATGGAGTGTAGTGGCCTCCTGTGGCGGCTTCAATTTTTATGGAGAGTTTTCAAATTGCTTATTTCTATTTATTATGAGAAGACGTGTGGATTCAAATATTCGACGTTGCTATCATTCATAAAAAAATTGTGGAGTCATTATTTCCTCTGGGGACAACTCATTTTCAAATGACTTGCTCCGTTCTTCTATGTGGTATTCGACTTTTGTAACAATTGTATTTATTATTCGATGGTGGTTTGGATTTTTGTGGAAGTCGTGCTTATTGTGAAGTTGTGGCATTTTTTCCTGGGCGGATTTTAATCTTCTAGGCGATGTGAATGTTGATATATCTTTTGCCTCCACTTTTCTAAGGGACGGAATGTGAGTTTTCGAGCCTGCTCAAAAAATAGTACTGTGTGATGGCATTCATTTTGTGTCAATTGTGAAGGTGTCGGGGTGCACATTTTTAAGTGAGCAGAGTGAGTTAATGCATACCTGTGTGTGATGTATACATGGCTCTATGAAGAAAATGCGTGAGAAGTGCAAAGAAATTTCTTACAGGAACTTTTAAGTTTGATCAATAATTATATTTGCAAGCATGGGTCTCTCAGTTGATATTCAAATTTGTATTTGAAATCAGTGTTGCAGTGTTGTGGTAATCTTCTGTGAGTTGGTGCTCACACTGAAGTTGGTGCTTTAGGAGAGTTGGTGCTCACTTTTGTAATTTGGTTGGTGCCCTTTGAAGTGAATATAAGCGTTGTTCTGCTGTGGTTTTTTATCCGAAAGGGTTTTCCTTGTGAAATCCATGCTTATCTTGTCTTACTGTTTTACTTTGCTGATTCAGATGGATTTAAGTTTCAAAAGTAGAAAATATTGATTCACCCCCCCTCTCAGTATTTTCTGTGTGCTCTTTAGGAAGGTGGTAAGAAAAATAGATGTCATTTTGATGCTCAAGATTTTATGACTAAGCATGGCATGGTGCTTTTGAAATCAAGCTATCATCAGATCTTTGTTTGCAAGGATTATGTTCAAAAGAACTTTTAGAGGCCTTATTGGATACATTGCGTTCTTAGTCATGCCATCGAATTTGATGAATTCACCATCTACTTTCCAATTCATGGAGAATCAGGGATTTAATGTTCAATTGAGACAATTTGTTTTGATAACTTTTTATGATATTTTGATGTGTAGCAGAGCATGGAAGGGTTGTATGAGGCACCGAAATTTGATCATTGGGATTCTAGAGAACTAGACTCTATTTGTAAGAGAATCTAAGAGTGAGTTTGGTTTCAAAAAGATTTTATACTTGGACTATGCCATTATTGATCAAGGCATGCAGATGGGTCATAAGAGGATTCAAAATTTTCTAGTTTGCGCATTCCCAACCACACTAACTCTGTTGAGAAGAATATTTGGTTTATGCAGCCATGATAAAAGTTTCTTTTAGAGATTTTCATATATTGTAGCACCTTTAACCAATATGAGAAATAAAGGAGATTTTGCATGGATGGATAGAACTCAAGAAGATTTTTATAAGCTTGAGAAGGTAATCAACTATATATTATATTTTTCATTTCAGATTTCTCACAACCATTGGTTATAAAATGTGATGCTTCGGGAAGGAGATATGTGGGAAATATTTCTTCTATTGAGGAATCAAATAGCATCATAAGAAAATTTCAAGAAAGTGATCAGTATGACATGAGATTAGAGTTGCTTATTCCTTGTGTAATAATTTTCAAAGACAGCAATCAAGTCATAATGAGAAAGAGTAGTGAGTTTTCCATGATTCCCAGCTATATGAGATTTTATGTTTATTCACAGCTACTATAATCCACTACCTGCAGCTGTTCAAGTATTTTCAGGGTTGCTGATTTTGAAGGGTTTTAGAAGTGTGTAGATGTTTGTGGAGGGATTTTCTATTATTGTATCAGTATGGTTAATTATAACTTCCATATTGTTGATATTGTTGGTTGACTATTGTTATACCCTTTTGATATCGCTGATACTGCACTTGCATACGAGCTGATTTGTGCACATTCATGAGTATTGCAACCTATACTATAGTGGGAATTCTTGTCATGGAAAAGATTATTTTCTAGTTTGTGACTACTAATGGGAAGTTTCCAGTTCTTACATGGCTGCCCACCAATGTAACGCTGATCAGATTGATGATTGTTGCACAGATTTGTCATTATTGTAGTTGTGACATCATTTGTATATTGTTGATTTTGATGGTTTCAATTATGAATAACTATAGATCAGTGCATTTTGAAGAAGTTTTCTTGCATGATGATGATAGTGGAAGGTCTCCATTATCAATGATAATTACTACAGCCATTATAAAACTAACTTGGAGGAGAGTTAGGGAGATCCATGACTATTGCGATTTGTGCCATGTCTTGGAGGAACCATTCTATAGTAACATAATAAGTCCTATTGGAGCCCAGGACTATAACTATGAAGCAAGTGTTTGGGATCATTCATCACATAAAAAGAACAATTGGGAACAACAGAAACATAGTGGTGTGCACTCAAGGCAGCCCTTGATTTTGAAGGAATATGGAAGGAGTTCTCATGCTTAGGATAGAAGGCCTGATTTTGGAAGTTGGTAAGCAAGATGATATCATTTTGATATTCCATATTTTCTTAATAATTATGGTATGGTGTTTTTGGAGTCAAGATTCATACAAGTATGTCATCCTTGGATATGTGAAGGAGAACTTGAGAAGGATGAGACTCTACAAAATGAAGTTGAACATGAATTTTTGGTAAGTTTGTTGCAGCCATTGCTTGTTTGCCATCAAAATTGGAAAAGTGTTCAAAGATGTCGTTGCAATTATTTTTGGGGTACATGATGAAGATCTCATTTATGTTGTTAGTTTTGCACATCTCTTTATTTATCCTCATAAGATCAAGTTCTTCAAAGAGGTGATCGAATTACATGATTTGTACAAGAATGTTATGGATAATAGAGAGAGTAGATTATATATATATATATATATATATAACTGAACTCTTTTTAAAAAACTAAACATGTGTTAACAAAACAAAAAGTTCAAAACAAAACAAGAGAGTTCATTTGTAAGAAAATAAATGTAAAAAAAAAACCAAGAACTTGAAAAAAACTTACCTCTTTTGCAAATATATTCCTCTATGATCTCCTTGGCAACAAATGGGCTCTTGCAAATGTGTAGGAATAACAAACCAACCTCTTTGGAACTTTCACTAATTATCTGTACAATGGCAAGCAAGAATGAAAGTTCAGGAAGGATGAATGATCTTTTTGTTTTGTATTCATAATAAGGGAAATGACTTTGTTTTTGTCTTCAAAATGTCTTGGAATTTGTGTTTTAGGTTTGGGGGGTGTTTTTGGGCATGTGATCAAAGTCAAAAGCCAAATTAAAAAATTTACAAAAAAAAACATCAAAATTCGTCAGCAAGGCGTGAAAAGTAGTGAAATTCATAGTGAGTTTGTAGTCGGTCATAGTCGGTCATGGTCGGTCATAGTTGGCCGTAGTTAATTATATTTAAATAAGACTATAGTTAGTTTATAATATTTCATATACTTTTGTACATGTTGTTTCGGGAAGACTAATTCCCCAACTGGTGATTAGTTGTTGTCATGAAGCGTCGTGACAGTTGGTTCCTCAACCATTGCCAGTGGCTATTTGTACTTAAGTCAGTGTAGTCAGGAGACATTATGTGGTTACTTATGATATTATATTACATGTTGTTGCATTTTGATGTTGTACGGCTAATTGTACTTGGTTACTATGAATAATAAATGAAGTACTATTTTGCTTTGCAATATGCATTCATGATTGTTTGTACTTGTCTATGTTCTATTAATTCTGTTTACTCTTGTAGTACGTTGGAATTCATTCCGTGAGAAAATAGGTTTCACTTAGTTTCATCCCAAATGGACCCACATTGTTGGGATGGGACTTTGGATGGCCCCTAGTTCAGACTAGATCTAGACTCGTATTTGGGCTGAACCAAACCCAAACCAGCAGGCCTAAGGGCCCAAATCAGTAACTTAGTGAAAATGAAATAATTAGACCCACTTAAGATATTGTATTTTTTAATTTTGGAAAGGGGGCATGACAAATTAAGGTTCTCAATGGACAAAGGCCCTCTTTACTTGACATGGGAGGAGGTTACTCTCAACTCAAAGTTGATTGCTTTAGGGATTTGAACCTCTCTTTTGGGTTCTATGCTAAGAGACAGATGTTATAGATTTGTTTTGAAGCAAGGAAACATGGGGATGCGTCCCCTACCCTTTTGCCCCCTGTACCCGTATCGGGGACGTTTTGGGGACGGGGGATGTCTTGGGGACATTTCTCAGGCATCCCCAAAAAGTTTCCTTTTTTTTGAAACGTTTCCGATTGGCGGGGATGTCTCTGGGATGACAAGGGGATGACCCACCATCTCAGGGATAGCTAGCCATCCCCTTTTTTCCAGCAAGTTTTTACAAGGAAAAAAACTCTGAAATTAAAAATGCTTTTTTTTTATTGTTTCTAAGTAGACCCCACACCCTCCCAAGCCTAAAATGAAACATAAAGCTTGCTTTCAAAGCCATTTGAGTTAATTTTTAAATTCCAAAAAGAAATTGCAGCTAAGAGGCAAGTGAGCAAGAGAAAAATTGGCAGTGACTCGAACTTTGAGTTTGATTTTGATGCAATGTTGACAAATGTCAAGTAGAAGCAGCCATCATACTTTCTATTACTATGGTTTGGACATTTGTGACTTTGTCATTTTGACATTTGTAGTGCAAACTTGTAGCCTTTGGGCATTTTATTTTTAAAATTTTATATCATATGCACATTAATTGTTTGACATGAATTATGGAAGCAATTAAGTAGTTGTAGTATTAATTTGTTTGACTCTATAATGTAAATGTCATAGCCATCCCCTCGTCCCCAAAAAACCCCTAAAAAATGCCGTCCTTGAAACACGTCTCGCTGTTCTGCCGTCCCCCCCGTATTGGAAACTTGGTGGAACATAGTTTTGAAGGCTTTAAGCTCTCGTGTCCTTAGGTTGACTTGAGGTTTCATAAAAGTATTGGTGATTTCTTGTTTGGTGGAGAAGTTGGGACTCAGTTTTTAGTTGTCTAATTGACTCTTGAAAGAGATCAAAACCTTTTGGTTAAATTAGGTGCACCCCTATTCAAGGTTTTGATGCATTTTTTATTTTTTAGCATTCTATAAACACAAAAGGGGGTGTACCCTTAGTCCACACACATGAATAAAAAAATTAAAATAAATTTTTTATAATAATAAAAAATTATAATGTATAATAATTATTTATTTCTGTATATTAATAACAATAAATAATTTTTAATAAAAAATACATATATAATAATAATTAATATTTATTATCATGCAAATTTTTATATATTAATAATACATTATAATGTATAATTTTTTTTTTAATTATTAATTATATTATTTTTTATTATATTTTATGTGTGTTGTCATCCCCCATTGTCCCCAAATTTAGGTCCATGGTCCCTTGTCCTTGAAACTTGTCCCTTGGTCCCCCTATTTTGAAACCTCGTGGAACTATGATTTCAATGGTTTTAGGTTTTGAGACAAATTGTAGTGTAGCATTTTAAACCTTATAAAGTTGTTCCCTTAAAACAAGTAAAATAGGAAGATTAATGTTTTCTAAGAAAACAAGAAAGATAAGTTTAAACTTTAAACTGCTTTATGATGTACACTTGTCTAAGATAGAACTATGTTCACTCTCTAAACAAATATACTGAGAGTTGGGTTTTACAGATGTGGAGAAGCTTTGCCACGAAAATAAATGCTAAAATGACAAAGAAAGGTAGGGAGAGCATCCTTGGTTCAAAGTTTGATGTAGATGAAGAGTGTCAATGCTTAACAACTTGGTTCTAGTTAGAAAGTTGCAGAATTGTGATACAAATTATACTAGTGCCATAGCGACTTGGTACTGAAAAAGTGAAGTGTGCAAAATCAGGACAAACTAGTTAAGATGCAGAAACTAGAGTTTTTTTGTGGCATCCTCTGTCATGGTGGAAACATGTGCTGTGGGATAGCAACCTTGACATGGGCAGACTTCAACTTTATGGAGATTGTGAGTGTTGGCCTGTAAGTAGTGGTTGTGCTTACAAATTTGGATTTGGATGTGCCTAAATGAAGAAATTGAGTCCAAACTTGAGTAGTTAGGACCAAAAAAATGTAGGTGACTACTTGGGATCCTGCCTTAGTTAGGTCCGTATTTGGTCTTTTTCAACCTTACTTACAATCTTTGAAATAATGTGAGTGTCTGTGGTAGCTTAAGTGCTCTTTTCTAGACTAGAAAAGTAAATGAAAACTTTAGAGAATGCAAATCTAGAAGTTTCCTAAGAAGCTTTAGATGCCAAGGGGCTCTATGTTTAGTTTTGGATTAGTTATTACGGTGGCAATAAAAGAAGTTAAAGATTAATGGTAGAGGTTCACAAGAAACAGCAAAAGCAATATGGAAAATGGAGTGCTAATGAAAACAATGGATGCAATAGAGGAAAGGTTTTAGAAATGATGGTAGGATAAGCCCAATGCCTACAAGAACACTCAAGAAGATAGGCTGCAATATCCAGATAATAACTTCAATTGATTGTTGCTTCTAAGATTTTAGAAAAGTCTCAAGATTGAGAAGAAGTTTCTCAAATCAAGAGATGAAGATTGAGGTCTAGAGTTGCTAATTTAAGAAGCTTGCATGAATGGGAGCTGTTCTAAAAGCACAAATGTTGCAAGGGTTAGCTTTTAATCATTTTAAAACAGTTCAAATCCCGTAGAAACTACCAGGATTGCAGTGATGACTATATCACTACTGCAATTACATTGGCATCTAGGATAGTGCTGGTTTTCAACAAGTTCAAAGGAATGCATTGTAATAAGCCCCCATAATTTTTTTTTGAAAATTAAACTTGGTAACTCCAAAACAAAAAGTAATGCTAAGCAACTTCCTTCCACTTTCTGATCACCAAGTTCCCAATATGGGCAAGGTGAGAGCATACGGTGTAAGGATTACAATTGATACTAAAGCTGCTGAAAGTGGCAACCACTTGTTCAGTGGGGTAAGTTGAGCACATCTACTTTGCTGTGGGAAAGTTGATACAATAATGAAATGTAAAAACAAGCTCTACCACTTTTCAATGGTGAGTGATTGCCTGAAATATTCCGAGCCAATTTTTTTTACTTTTTCAAATTGCAGATTACAAACCAATGCACCCGTTAAGGTTAGAAGATAAACCAAAACGTACTAAAGCAACTCTAACCAAGAATGAAGCCGATGATGGCGAGCATATGGTCAGAGGATCTTCTACTCTAATTGCGGAAAGGGAACTCGACACCAAGTATGTGCTACCCAATCCAGAATGGAGTGAGGGGCGACCATATGGCGGAGTGATTACAAATGACAATGCTTGAAAAGAAATGCTGAAAGCCGAAAACACTCAACACCCAGAATGTGCTTGCTAACCCAGAATGGGAAAGTAGCTACCATAGGGTGGAGATTTATCTATTACAACAACTACTGAAGGAAGAATGATTATTACAAATACGATGAAGCAATATTAAACAACTGGTCAGTACTACTGCCAGCTTACAAATTACTATTGCCTGCAATATCAAGATATCAGATTCCTTTCAAACGGTGCATTCAACAATAAATCTGCTACAAGCTTTTAAGTAAACCATAATGCCAAATCCAAATCAGAAGATGCAGATTTCTCGAACTGTCATAATCAGATTTGCACTTTTATCATATAACCAGCAGCTTACAATCTTAAAGAATTGTTCATAACTTTCTCAGAGATTATCCGATTGATGTGAAATAAATTGCAATGCTCTCTAGAGACATAGGCGACCAACACAAGACCCTCAGACTGATCAAACTGATTCTGATTTAATTTGCACGGATACCAATGCAGTCTCAAGAGGTACGGCCAAGCTGAAAAGTTCGACCTCTATTTAAAAATTCAATACTTAACTAAAAATTCTGAAAAATGAACTAATGATTCACCTTCCCTAGACAATGGAATATGATCAATACCTAGAACACTTTTTTTGGTATTTTTTGACTTATGATTAAAAACATGGATCTGCTGTATCAAATAAAGCAATATGCTGAAAACCACTAATATGCAAAACAGATCTAATAATGCACAGCTGAATACAATGCTCAAAACTAAATGCAAACTCACAAATCTATCTTAAATCACCACTAGTCGCTGTCTTTCAAGCGAGAAGCAATGCCCAAGCTAGGAGGCCTTCATTCCTCGAAGCAATCCCAAAGCCAATCCAGCAGCATAACATTCCTGTAGATAAAAGATGCCCAAATGATGATCAAAGTCTTCCTTTTATAATTTCTCGTTGACTTCTCGAAACCCTAAACTCCTCTTCAAGTCAAAAACCCTAATCTCTTGCAAAGATGGCGTCCATTTCCTTCAAGCTCAATATTGACTTTTTAAATAAAATCAATACTTTAATAAATGCGTCCACTTTATAGCTTGATTTGACTTATGGTAAAATATAAAATATAAAATAATCTTTAATGAAGGCGCCACCCTCAAAAAGACCACTTTTCAAAACAACATAAAGTCAATAGACTAGGCCAAGGGGTCAACGTTAAAATATAACATTAAAACGTGACTTTTAATTAAATAGCTCAACTTATCTCTCCAATTGTGCCCCGAAGCCATAAATGAGCAAGCCAACTGATCAAACTGAGTTAGGAAGTCAACCATGCTGAACCCAACTGTAAAACTGCCAAAAATAGAATTTACTAAAAATAGTAAATTCCAGAAAATGCTCAGAATGCCGAAATGAACATACCACTGCGAAGCTCTCTGAAAACCCAGAAAGAATCCGCCATTGAATCCACCAACTCCGAGCAAAGACATCCTTAAAAAAGGAAACCCTAATTTTACCCTTCGAGTAGCCTACGGGTCTCCGGAATAGGCCAACGGTCACTGGAAAGATCATGCTCGAGAAGGGGACATTACATTGCCAAAACCCACTTGTTTAGTGGGGTAAGTACAATAACCACTTATGCAGTGGGATGAGCAAATAAAACGACTTATGCAGTGGGGTGAGTAGTAAGACCACTTATGTAGTGGGGTGAGTAGTAAAAACCAAAACAAGAGCAAGGTCATTGATGGTACTACCATCCAGTGTTACATTGTGAGTTCTTACAATATGATTCAAATCAAATACATATCTGCTGTATAAGTGCAAATGTGATATGAAGATGAAACAAGCACCCCAAATGAACCCCAACTCAGGAAACAAACACCCAAGCAATGCAATACAATTATACCTCAAGAATGTAGCAAATTGAAGCCTGATATAAGTCTGAAACTGAGTTGCAGCAGATCTGAACACTCTGAAACTAGTTGTTGCAGGCTTGGGCGACCAAGGTAGACACCCCCAATCACCTCCAACACAGCAAGTTCACCTCAGAATGATGTGATAAACATTTGTCCAGAGATGCCTCAAAACCAAGAGAAAGCACCTCCAAAAGTGCAGTGATTTGATCCTGGAAGCTCACACCCAGCCTGCAGGTATGGCTGGAGCAAGGTGGTACGGCCTCCAACTCTGGCAACTCTTCCTTTGTGATTTCAAACTGTAAAGTCAATCACAAATCTGTTTGAGGGAGTCTGAAAATCATCATCCAAACAATGATATAGCAGCAATGAACATGTATGGCCTGCAAAGAATGGTTCAGGCTGCAGGAAAAAGTATGGCTTGATAGGAATGGTATGGCCAGCACCATCACACTCACAAAAACAAACATCATCACAAAAATCTACAAACAATCCTCTCAAAATTTGCAAACCAACACACCATCAAAGCAATCTTAAAACACATCAAAATACTCTATTGAAAAGCCAAAATTGAAAGCTTCAATCAACACCAATGGTGATTCTTGGATGGAATCACACCAGTCTAGCTAGGGAATGTTTCTCAATTCCGAAACTATAATAATCCCTAAGGGTTACTGTCCTCAAATACTTGGAGAATCTAGAGCCAAACCGGCAGCACTTTGTTATCAATCTTCAGCATAGTCACAATGAGCTCCCAATGCCTCCTTATATAGCTTTTGGGAGGGAAAATCCTCAATTTAAAAATATAAAATAACTCACTTTTCCACCCAAATACCTTTTTAAAAATAATAATAATCATTTCCATGTGCAAAGGCTCCCTTATTCCTCCTAGGCATCCAAATTGGAGACAAAATTACCTTTCCGAAAAATTATTACACTTAGGTTATAAAAATAATAATAAAACATTATATTAAAATATTTCACCCTAAGTTACAGAAAATACCGAAACACATTGGAATCCAATTTTGACTGGGCCAATATGATACTGAGACATTGTGTGAATGATAGAAGCCAATTTGGCGACTTACTATAAATAGACATGCTCTCCAAGAAGTTTGGAGAACACCCCAAAAGTCCAAAAACACTACAAAGAGTGTCATTCAGACTAGTATTTCCCACTGAGCTCATTGCCATAAATAGAAAACTTGTAGTACCAAAACTGTGTCCTCCAAGAACTTTGGAGTCCCCTTGCCTTACCACTTAGCCCATGGGAACTCAGAAAATAGGCTAATGGTCTTCAAACTGACTAGGCCTGAGAAGGGGACATTACAGACTTAAACAATAACTGGGGATATTAAGCTACTTGGCATCTTGACATTTGGTAAAAGCTGAAGAATTGGCTTAAATGAATCCTAAACATCCCAAAGGCAAGGACAGCAAAATGAGTGCATTACATAGAGTAGAAATTGCAAAATATGCAATTTCCAACTCTACACAAACTTGCTTATGGCATGATCATGGGCAGGTTTTGTCCATTTTTTGTTTAGCAGATTTTGGGATAATACCTTTTATACCATGCACTTAGGTTTATTTAGGACACTTTTTTTGCATTTCAGATTTTAGGGTAAAATATCTACTGGCACATGTTTGGGGTAAAGTGACCATTTTGCTCTTTTTTTTGTCACTTTTATGAACAAAATGTCTGATGGCATGCACCCTAGGGCTTTCTGGACACTTCTTGATTTTTGAAATTTTGGACATCTGTTATGGTGCCTGTCCTAGGGCTTTTTGGCCTGTTTCTATGTTTCAAATGTTTAGGGGATCCCTGATTATGGAGCACACAGCATGGTAAATTTTTGGCCATTTTCTGAGTTTGAAGGTTTTTTTTGGCTCATTTAGGGTTAGAACACATGGCTGCTGGTTTGATCACCTTTTGCTGAAAAATACCTCCCAACCCTAGTTGTTTTATACAAGTCTGCAAACTGAATTTGAAACCCTAGGGCGTGGGAAAATAAAATACTAAGAAACAACACTGAAACCCTTGGTGCCCACTGTAGAAGTGTTGTATATTATAACAATCGTTTGGGCACTTAGAAAAACCTGCAACAAATCCTAGTAATGCTGACTGAAGAATGTAAATTTTCTGTAGATGCTCACTACAAACCCTTCGTTGGTATGGAGTGCTCTTGAATGTTACAATCCTCTTTTGGCATTTTCAAAACTTGTTTATCTTCAGCAACAGTTTGCATTTCTGGTATCTGGTGCACTGTTTATGTTTGAAATACTTTGGTCTATTTCCTGTTATGGAGCATGCCTAGACTTGGAATTGTCAGTTTTAAGGTTTCTGAATTTTTTGTTGAAACTACCTCTTATGTGTTTTAAGGTTTTTTAACATATCAGTCCTTTAGCACCAGCTCAGGTATGGGGGTGCTACTTTTGAAAATTTACAACAATTTTGGCATTACCATATGGGGCATGCACCAGGTGTACTGAGATGCCCCTAACTTTTCTACCTTTTGAATGTCTTGATAATTTTCTGAACCTGGCACGTTTCAGGACACTAGATTGCCAACTTTGATGCTTTCTCTCAGACTTTGACAACCCCTTCATGGAGGTGCACTTCTCTGCCCTGGATGACCACTTTCTGTTTTTTGTTAGACTTTTAACAGTTGCAGAGAATCCGTTCATCCATCATTCTTTGCTGACATGAAAATCTGTGATAACATCCTTTAATGGCTGGAAACTTCAGTGGTGTTTGGATGTGGGAAGACCCTGCTTTTACCTTTTATGATAACGACCAAATAATGAAAATCGAACTGTTCAACACTGCAAAGATGCCAACGGAAAACAGTGGCAGTCGTCTTACTTCATGACCTGTTAAAATCACGTTCACCCTTGCAACTGAAAAAGCTGCATGAACAAAAACCAAACATTTTAAAATAAAGGGCTGCACCTATCTTTAATGTTTTTGAATATTTTCACCCAGCCATTTGTGTTCCCTTGACAAAGCATTTGAAACACTTTTAAACTTTGTTGACTACCAGACATTATATGATTTTTTTTTTATGGGTATAACAACATTTTTCTTCCAAGCTGACATGTATGGAAAAAATTGCAGCACTGCTGTGCATCTGGGCCTAAACTGAAGTAACATTGAATTTCTCTTATATTGTATGGCTGATGTTTCCATTCAGATCAGGCTGTCTCATTTAGCTGATAAACTTTGGCAGTTTTTGTTGCGTGGTTGCAGAAAACAGGACAACTGCCTGCTGATACACCCAGAGTCTTAAGTCAGGTCATTCCCTTGTAATGGTACCAATTCAACTTTGTTAAAAGAAAAAAATGAAACGACAATAAACATTTCATTTTGATTTTGTTTCAAGTGGAGTAGGCCATTCTTCAAGAATGTAAGTTATTTGTATTGCAGATGATTGTTTTGTTTTTGATTTCTAATTAGCATAGAACTTTTATAGTAAACTCACCAACACAAACTTTATCTTGAAGAAAAACAAAATAGTTAATTTTGCACACTATGCTCTTATTATTTGCTAAGGAAACAGTCCATCGTGCTTAGAAATGAGTTGTGTAATTGCTGTAACTAATGTAGATTGTTACAAAAATGAAATGAAACAAGACGACTTCAAAGACACAGAAAAACAAACCTCAATACAAGGGATTTTACCTTGGAGAAACTCTATATGAGAAAACTACATAGGAGCAATGCCATGTCCCCTTCCTGGAAATAGGACAACAAAAGACCCTTAACTTATCTTTAATTTTTCTATTGGGTATTGGAATGTTGCAAAAGAAAAAAAATATTTAATAATTTAATTTAAATTATTCAAAAAAGTGAATTTATGTTTATTTAAAAGGGATGACTTAGATTCAAATTATTAAAAGATAAAGTGTCTAAAGTATTTTAAGAAGACACTTTGATGATTGGAGGCAAAAAGTGGAAAAGAAAAATAATTAACGGCATGAAGTTTCCACAGTCCATGATAATCAAGTGCTAGTTATTTTTGGATTGAAACTGTGTAAATTTTTTTATATCAATGTTTTGGATCATACTCCATGATCCATTGTCAGGATGATATGCAAGCAGAAAGAGAGAAGAATGTGAGAATAAGTTTTCAGTTTTTCATAGTAATTATTAAAATTTAATATCATAATATTATCTTTTATTGCAATTTTAAATAATACCATATTTTTTCTTGGTAATATTTAATATTTAATAGTTTCATTATTTATCTCTTTGTTCTTATTTTAGCTTTGGTCCATTTTCTCATAATATTTTTGTAGTAGCATTTAATATCATTTATTATATAGTTCTCTATTTTTGATTTGTTAGCTTTCTCAGCTAGCCTTGCATTAATTTCTACTCTTTAGCTTTGTGGTTTTAGTTTACAATTTTATTTCTTTGAAATATCTATAGGGAATAAGATTTCTATCCTTTTTTCTTGTTTGGTCAAATAGTAGCATATTGTCCTCTAGCCCTCTCGTCTCCTCACCTATTTAGCCTCAAGTCTGCTACCTTATTCTCACATTCTTCTCTCTTTTTGCTTGCATATCATCCTGATGATGGATCATAGAGTATGATCTGAAACGTTGATATAAATCTTTTTACACAATTTCAATCCAGAAATAACTAGCATTTGAAGAAAAATAATATTAAAATCCCTCAAAAAGCTACAAAAGAGGGGTTTGGGGCATGAGGAAGGCATCCAAGATTGAACAATGTTTATCTTTTCTCTTGAGGATGGAAACCCTCAAGTTTCAGATTGAGGATGAAAACCCCTCAATCCTTTTATGGTGATTTCATATAGAGGTCATATTTGAGCTAAGCATTGCTGATTGGATGTTTGCTTAATTTCTGAATATCACTTGATTGAATATTTTGTGAAGGGTTTAGTGTTAAGATGCTACAATTTGCTACATAATTTGGTTGCTATTATGTGAGATTTCTATTGTTTATTGAGGGGCGAATCAAGCCGTTCTAGAGGGGTGATTAATGGTGAATAGTGAAACTCTTTGTTTCTCATTAGAACAGGGTTTATGGCTGCTTTAGAAGAGGATTAGTCTGGTTATTTTCCAGCCAAATCTATTCCTCTATCCCTACTATCCCAGTCCAATAGTTTGGAACTATTTATGAGGGGCTATTCAGCAGTTTGTGTGGCCTAGCAGCCAACTGTTTGTCATTTATTTTTGCTGTTCTCTCCAATCAATGTTGTGTCAATCCTGCAGAGTTATTACATACTGTACCCCCTTGTATATCTGGGCATACTTGTTAATGCTAGTTGCCTTTCTATAGGCCATATGATTTCAGTATCTGTAGTAGCCACCATTTTGGTTGGAATGTGGGTTTTCAGAGGTGATTGCTGTTCTACATTTTTATAATCTGTTGGGATCAGTTTTGAAGTCTATATCAACCCCTTCATCTTCATGCTTCACATTCAGAGTATTTTACATTTTATGTGTTTTGCAGTTTGCTTTCCAACTGTTTGACAAAATTTATTTTTTAGATTGTTGGACAATTGTTTGTTATAACTCCTAGAACTTAAAATAGAAGAATATTTCATTGCTTATCATTCATATTCTAAACATCTATGCATTTTATTGCCAAGTTACCTTTGGAATGTAAGTTTGGATCGAAATGCCGCAAAGACATGGTTGATTATCTAAATATTTTGTATTCAATACATTATAGAATTGTGTGGCTTGCCGCTAGTAAGTTTCTCAATTGCCATATGCTCTCACCTTGCCCACATTGAGATCTTGGTGATCAAAAAGTGCAAGGGTTCGCATTTCATACTAACAATTGCAAAATATCTCAAAAAAATTGTTGGGAAACATTACAAGCAAGGCCTCGTTTTCTCTTTCCACCATCTTCTTTGCAATTTTACAAGCTAACTATCTTCTAGATGCGTCCAAAGATACCAACATCGTATCAATCTAAGTTGTAGGGTACGGCTATATACTTCCTCGTACCTGGCCGAGTTCGGTCCAGGTCTTGGTACGTGGCGGGTAACGTGGCGGGTACACCCCCGGAAATGCCCAGGGTTCCACCTGGGTGCATTGGTGTCATATTCCCTCCCTTTTGCAAGGATATATTGTGAGTAAATTATTTTATTAAAAAATTTTGAAACCTATTTCTTTGACTAATGTTAAAATATCAAATATATTATTAAAGTTAGAAATAGATAAAATATTATTTACTTATTCTTTCATTTCCGCCTATGCTAGAATGTCAAATATTTAATACAAATGAATCAATGTCTATTTTATAAAGAATTTAAATAATAAATACAAGTCTTTAAGCTTTAATAAATTAAACACTAAAAATTACGGAAGTGTCACGCCTACGAGAAAACGCGTCATTTCGGCGAAGGGGGTTCTTCCTACGGCCATGAGAGAAGGCGTCTCATCCAGTAGTCATGGCATTTTGCCCAGAGGCAGTGTATTTAAATGACGCCTTTGGTGGAAGCAAGGGCATCGACGAAAAAGAAGAAGAGACTTCTCATTATGGGAAAAACTGAGGTACGCGATTCTAATTTCTGAGATTCGAATTTATTTGAGAAATAATCCAGATCAGTGGGGGTTTGCTTATATATGAATGAAACTTGAATTACAACTTCAATAAGTGTAAACTAACAAGAATGAATAAATTATATACTTATACATTTGTAATCTGATCGACCAAACTGAGACATCATACACTGAAACAAGCTAATAATACAATCAAATACCTTGATATAGAAATAGAATAATCATGTAGGAAATTGCAGCAATTACTTCATGTGTAAAATAAATCATTAAATACTTTGATAAAATCGCATAGTCTATTATAATCAGCAGATGCAACTATTTTAATTAACAAGCAAGCATGTAGAAAGTGAAGGGAAGGGAATCTTTAGGTTGAGCAGATACTAGTTCTCCTCTAGGTATGCCACTCCCCGGATCGGATGACTGGGTCATGCCATCGGGAGCCAAGGGGGTGATATCCGCTCTTGGGCTTAGTGTGAGTATCTACGGGCCTCCTATGGATTCCTCTCCTCTAAACTACCACATGTTTGATTTGAAGAATCCTCCACTTATTTGGGAAGTGATGAGAATGGATGAGGAAAGCAGATACAAGCATATCCCCTAAGTACGCCACTCCTCGGATAGGATGACTGAGTATCATGCCATCAGGAGCTAGGGGGGTGGTATATCTGCTCTTGGGCTTAGGCAAGATTGCTTCGGGCGGACTTATCCATATCATCCAAACCCCACTATGTTAAAGAGTCCTAAAACTTGGTGAAATTTGATTTATATAATTACAATTATAGATCAGTTTTTTCTTTTAATTAATTTGTAATACATTGTGTGATAAATAATAATCGTTATATGTTTTATATTTTGTTATTATCTAACATGGTTGCAGGTCATAAATAAAGATTCCTCTTAGGGGACATTACAATTGGGTACCTTATGGGTCCTTCCGTACCCGGGCACCCCCAGGAAGTCCTGTGGTCGTAGCAGCCCCAAAAGTGACAAACAAAAACTAAATACTTTTTAAACAAAAAAAAGACATAAAATGCCTTGGTTGCCCTAAAAGAACTCATTTCACAAACACAAAAGGCCAAAAACACCATTTTTTGCCTCCAAGTTGCCATTGTTAAGGTTGTCTTTTTTTCAAAGATGAGAGCTATGAAGGAGTTAAACCTACACAAGGGAGAAATAGCTGCACAAAGAAGATCTAACCATAAAAGGGGAGTGAATCTTTCATTTTTTTCAAATTTTCAATAATTTAAAAAAAAAAATTTCAAGTTTTTTTAAAGGAATTTCAAGTTGTTTTATTTTTTATTTTTTTGGTAAGTTTTGAATTTTTCAAGAACTTTTTATGCATAATAAGGGGTTATAATGCCAATTATTTCTAAAAAAAAATAGTTGTGTTGTTAATTTGTAATGTTCTTTTT
Organism: Sequoia sempervirens; assembly: GCA_007258455.2. Classification (NCBI taxonomy): domain Eukaryota; kingdom Viridiplantae; phylum Streptophyta; class Pinopsida; order Cupressales; family Cupressaceae; genus Sequoia; species Sequoia sempervirens. The sequence continues at coordinate 39,903 of VDFB02299673.1, forward strand.
TATTTTAGGTTCATATAGAATGGTTGGTTGTTCTAATTCAATTGGCCTAGTTGTAGAGAGTCACTTGAAATATGATGTATTGTCCCCTCTTTGGTGACATATGACAATGATTTAACAAATTCCTGATTGTGGGGGTTATGTTTGGCATTGTAACCAATTTGGAACTCAGTATAAGAGCTCGTACTGTCGAGTGAAAGCTCATTTATGCATTATTCCTTTACAAGGAATAAAAGTTTGCCCCGGACCAAATAAAAAAGGGTTTCGAAAACACCAAATATTGGCTTATATTAATGAACAAGAGGAGGCTAACATAGCATGAAAGGCTATGGCACATCCTCTTGCCAAGAGAAGCTTGCAAAGGCCTTCTAGTGGCTTATCACAACCGGTTGGCCCACATCCTTTCATGCAAATGCCACCATCCTCTGAAGGAGATAATGTTTTGGTTACATGAAAAAGAGGTCCACTGGAGAATGCCTTAAAAAATGAAGCAAGGGAGATTACAGATCATAGCATTGCTTGTTGCATTTATTGCAATGGGCTTTCTTTCAACTTTGTTAGATCACCTTATTGGTGGGAAATGGTGACGGCCATTTGCAATACAACTTCTGATTATGTTAGTCATGGGTATGAAAAGGTGCAAACCACGTTATTAGCAAAGGAGAAATCAAGGATACACCAATCTTGGGGAGGCATAAGGAATTAAAAATAAAGTAATTATTGAGAATCACCTTAGAGGCATCATTGAGAGTAATCAAGGATACACCAATCTTGGGGAGGCATAAGGAATTAAAAATAAAGTAAAATGCTCATGAAGGGGGCATGGGATTTCTTGGAGGGAAAAGTTGATTCAAATTGTGTTGCCCTAATTTCCTCCCCTCTTCTATAAAATCACCTCTTGGGCTCTCATTTCATTATCTCTACTTTGGCAACATAACAGGATGTTGCTGGAATGCTTCCAGATTCCCATTTTTGCGAGTTGAGGATGAAAACCCTCATTGTTGGTAGCTGGTTTCAATGGTGAAAGATCCACCATAGTCGGAAAGAGTGATTCTACTTCAAGGGTCACTTTGGTTGTCACAGAGTTTTTGATTTTCACCATTTTGGAGGTTGTAGAATGAAGATTATCTTAGTTTTTGATGTGGGATTGAAGATTTGGTGTGTTTGATGATTTGCTTCATTTTGGTGTGTGTTTGGAGGTGTTGAACTGCTTTTTCAATGGTCTGATATACATTTCCAGAATTTTGGAATTTCACCCTTTCACAGTGGCTCGAAGTGTGAATCTGCTCATAGCTCCGTTGGTGAATTAAATATTGTTCTGGGTATTGTTCCAATAGACTCATTGCTGGGCATCACATTTGGAGTGGTTACTTGCATTTTTCGGTGAAGTTTTGAATTTTAAGGAGCTGGTCGGCCCTCCTAGGGAGCCATACCATTTTAGGCTTTGGCATTTTCAGACTGAGATTTTCGAAACAGTAGCTTCTAGGGTCTGCAACAGTGAGATAAGGGTGTCTTTACTCGTGAAATCATTGGCCAATGTGAAGGAGAATGCTAGGAGTTGATAGTTGATGCATTTGGTGACTACCCTAAGGAGTTGTATGCAATTTGCTGCATTTGTATGACTGTTATCAGGTCTGAAACTACTGTTACCAGGCCTGCAATTCATTTTGATAAGTCTGATTCCATTAGTTGTTATTGCCAATATATGTTGTAATGATTCAATGAGAAGATAATACTATTTCATGGTTAATTTCCTTCTTTGCTATGTTTCAAATGAATGTTATGTTATGTTGAAAAGAACTTTTGAATGCGAACAAACCTGCAATGCACTTTACACTCAGCAACAAATCAAAAAATCAGGGGTGGTTGTTACAATACACTCCAACTTTCATCTCCTCACATAATGTTGTACCCAAAATTAAATTTTTGCTTCAATAAGGCATATTGGATAAAATGGTCCAAATCTTGTAAAATTGTCGTCAAAGGTCAATTTTAGGTCAAATGAAGCATGGGCTTTTTGTGGGTTTACTGTCTAGAGGATACTAGCGAATTTTGAAAATTTTGAAAATTAGGATTTCGAGCCCCTATTTCTAGGAAAAACCCTAAAAATAGAACTTTCCAGAAATGACTGAAATTAATTTTGATTGGCTTATTTCACTTCACGATCACACTGGTCAAGTTAGAATCAAGTAAACGTTAGTTTTGCTCTGGTGGGTCTACTTCACTTTTTTAGGAGAAAAGTTAGGACCTCTGAGGTTAACAGTGGTAGATGGCCAGATACCAGGTGTCAAAATCTAAGCCTCAAACGCATCACAGAAGATTCTATGGTGAAAGATGTGTTAGAAGTATTGTCATTGATCTCAAGGCAAAAGATTAGGCACAAAAGTTGTTGACAAAAGCAAAGTCTTCTTGACACTCAGTATTCAGCTTTGTTGACACATTTAAATCATTCAGATTAAAATAATCAAGCTCTTTTAGATTTGTTTCAGACTCATTGATCTTCAGTTTATTTAGAATTCAGAATAAAGGTCTTTAAGGTTAAGGATCTTTCAAATCCGTTTTGGACTCATTGATCTGCATGTTATTTAGAATCCAGAATAAAGATCTTTTAGATTGTATGATCGACCCTGTTGAAGATCATTTAGTTTGTAGTTACTTAGATTATTAAGATCATTCGAGCTTGTTAAAGAGTATTCAGCTCGATCATTAATGATCATTTAGTTCAAAGTCATTTATGTTTGTCATGTCCCCTTCTCAGTGACATCTCTCGGAGTACAGGATTGGCCTATCACACGACCCTCGTAGGCTAATGGACTGGATAGAGGGTCATTTTGGGAGCTTGGCTCAGCTTCAGTTGGCGAAGTTTGATCAGTAGGCTTTCGTTTGGGCTCGATCGGAGACTTCTTGCAGAAGTTGCTATTTTTAGCAGTTCCTGATAGGCAGCGTGGGACCCCTGCTATTTTTAGCAGTATGGATTTAGCAGCGTTCAGAATCACTTCAGTGTTCGTCAGCTTCAGACGGATCAGTCATCGGATGAGTAACGAGGGAAATATTAATATTTAATTATATTAATTAAATATTAATTATTTGATGATTATAATATAAAGTTATAATATTAAATTATAACTTAAGTGATTATTCTTGAGGGGGTCGCCATCATCAGAAGGGGCCAAATTGATCATTATAAATTATTATAAAATATTTGGCTGAGACTATGGAGAAATTAAAAGATTAAAAGTTGAATATTTTATTAAAACCCTATTATTGAGGAAATCGCACTTTTGAGAGATATAGTGCATTTGCATTGGGTTTTGGGCCATTATGATGATTATTGATTTTGAAATTGATCAACTTTGATCTGAGCAAGAGACTTTAGGGTTTCAAGTTCGAATTCCTTGGGGAACAAGCCATCTCCATTGGAAGCAATTCAGAGGGTGTGAAATAACACTTGATTTATTGCCAGTCAGAGATTTCTTCATTCAGGAGGAATCACAGAGCTTCAGAGATATTCCTATTCAGGGGTTTCAGAGTAGTTTTTTTTATCCAGAGGTCTTCTATTCATCAAGGCGCCTATTCTTTGATATTCTGGAGGCATTAAAGGGAGCCGTACTGTTATTAAAAGTGTTGCTGCTGTCAGCCGTACCTGTACAGCAGGGCCGTACCATCTCATTGAGCCGTACTTCTCTTCATAGAAACGCCTTCTCTTTTGGCATTGGGGCACTATTCCATAAGGCGCAGACACCTGAGAGACCATTCGCCAGCATCCAGAGGGAGTAAGCAATATTTATTGGGAGGCGTGCCTAATCTTCACCTTTTGGCGTCTCAACCAGCAGACCAGGTTTTCAATAAAAATTGTTATTTTATTATTGCATGCTATCAGATCTTTATTGTATTGATTACAGTTGAACAATAAAAGAAGCGCCTTCAGTAGAACTTGTAATTTCTATCTATATTGGCCGTTAATTATTTTATTTGAATTTATCATTTATTTTCAAGCAAAATCGCATTCTTTCATTTCATGCAAAAAAACCAAAAATTGCAAAAAAAACCAAAAACGTCAGAAAAGACAAACAAAATTGTCAGATTGGAAAAACGGAGGAAACTAGGGTTTCTACAGTGGTATCAGAGCTAAATCCTGCCATCCTGAGGGTTTAGCCATCATATGCAGCCAGAGGAGTTTGATAGATACAGGTACTATACTCGCAGACGTGCCTTGATTGAAAGGCAACGCAGTTTGAGCAGGCAGCCAGAAAACATGGCTGACAGGAATGACAGGGCTGACAGAACAAACATACCTAGGACAGAGATCCCACAGAATAACAGAGATCAGGACGATGCAGAGGTCTTGCATGCACTCAGAGATCTTCGTGCAGGACAACGGCGGTCCGATGATGTATTACAGCAGGTGGCAGTGGCACTGCAGAGATTAGGTACTTTGAGGAGACCATCACCACATCGTGACGATGACAGGAGTGATGCAGGGTCACGGAGAGCTCCTAGGACAGTGTCACGGACAGCAGATAGGCCTACTAGGCCTACTTTCAGGAGACAGGAGCCCGATGAGGCTATACCAGGTGAGGAGCACGAGGATTTGTTTGCTGATAATCTTATGGCAGCGAACGAGGAATGGGAGTTGGTACCGCCTGCAGTCAGAGAACGGATTACTTTTGACCGTTTTATCACACAGAGGCGAGAACACAACAAAGCTCGACAGGATTGGAGACCTCGACAGCAGACTAACGACCTAAAACATGCAACCAACAGGCTTAACCTAGCGATGTTCGATGGTAGTGGCAAGGTGACAGCCCAGGCATGGATTAGCAAGTTAGATACATTCCTCACCTTACGTCCGATGGCTGAGAGAGATGCCATCCGATATGCGACACTGCATCTGGAGGGGGTTGCTTATGATTGGTGGCACCACAGCATGGTGACGCTACAGCACGACAGGATCACTTCATACCAGGAGTTCGTAGACAGATTGGTTGAGAGGTTTGATAGGAAGGATCCGGAAACCTACTTCAGAGACTTGGCACAGTTGAGGCAGAGTGGCAGTCTAGAGACTTATATCGGTGACTTTCAGAGGCTATCCGTCATGGTTCCGAACATATCAGAGAGGCGATTGGTAGTACTCTTCATGGAGGGCTTGACAGAGCCATTACGAGGTTGGATCAAGGCCTTTGATCCTCCTTCGTTACAGGAGGCGATGAAGAAAGCTCGGAGTATGGAGTTAGCAGCACCTTCCAGCAGATTTAACTCCAGAGGTTCTTCATCATTTAGGGATAACAAGGGCTTTAACAGAAATAAGGACAAATCTGATTTTAACAAAGAAAAATCAGACTTTAAAAACGATTCAAAAGGTAAATCAGCATTCCCACCTTTGGATCGTGAGGCCCTAAATGACCTACGGAGGAAGAAGCTTTGCTTCTACTGCAAAGGACCATATGACGCCAGTCACGATTGTCCTCTAAGACCTAAGGGCAAGGAAAATCGTGTGATGTGGGCGTATTATGAGGACTCCGAATCAGAAAATTCCGAACAGCAAGAGCATTCCGATGATTCAGAGTCAGAGGCTCCAGAGCCTAGAGCAGAGACAGAGCCCGAACTTCAGGTACAGGAGGCCCGTTTATCTAGCATTCAGTAGGAGGGTTCTTTCCGGCTTCGTGGTGTGTTAGCAGGTCAGAGGGTCATTACCCTACTTGATACAGGAGCCACGCATAATTTCATAGATGCTAGATTCGTGGAGAAACGTGGACTCATCACTGAGGAGTTCGAGGGCATTAGAGTCAAAGTGGCAGATGGTTACACTTTGAGATGCGAACGCATGATTAAGGATCTCCCTTTACGCTTGAACAATTATGAGTTCAAGGCGGATTATTACGTTGTTAATATGGGGGACATTGATTTGGTCTTGGGAATGAAGTGGTTACATTCATTGGAGGAGGTCACACTTCGTCTCAAGGACATGGAGATCCGTTTGAGAAATTAGGCGGGAGCTCATATACTTAAAACAATTCGGGGCGGTGACCTTAAAACAATTTCTTTTACGCCGAATCGACGGCTCATCGCGTCATGACATGGTAGAGTGGGTACGCAGTGTCATTAGCACCTATCGGGGAGGATGACAAAGACAGAATATCATCCGGACATTCAGAAGTTGAGAATCAAGCATGACAAGGTGTTCAGTGATATTCCGCCAGGTAGATCTCCAGACAGAGGCATAGAGCACATTATTGAGCTCGAGGAGGGTGCGAAGCCCGTTATGATAACTCCTTACAGGCATCCTAAAAGATTAAAGGATGAGATAGAGAAGACCATAAAGGAGTTACTTGCTATGGGTCACATTCGACCAAGCAAATCACCGTTCGCTTCTTCAGTTGTATTGGTTAAGAAGAAGGATGGAACGTTGCGTATGTGCATTGATTACAGGGTCCTGAATAAGAGGACAATCAAGAATAGATACCCGATACCGAGGATTGATGAGCTTATTGATGAGCTCCATGGGGCATGTT
>VDFB02299674.1:0-29725 GCA_007258455.2 Sequoia sempervirens
TTCTTAGTGTACAACTTTCCTCTTAGTGGTGATGCAACACACTACATTCCCTAAGTTGTGAATCTTTTACTCTTGACTTATCCTCTCTTGGAGACATTAGGCGTGATGATCCCTAAGAAGAAGACCTTACATGAATGAAGCAAGATCCCCTTGAACAAAAACCTATATACATGACGTTCATAAGTGTTTATCATAACATAACTTGTTGACTTTATGAAGCTCGAAACCCTAATCCAAGGCCACCTAGCATAACACACCTTGCTTGCTTGTGGAGCCTTTCCATGTGCATTGGTGCTTAGCATAACATGCCTTGTTAAGCATGAGATAGCAATGTGAGTGGAATCCTATCGAAGTTATCATAGGGATAGCTTTGGTACGGTAAGTATAGTGAGAGCCGACACAAAGGCATGACTTTCTCACTAAGCCACCTTCCTAGAGGGATACTCACCTAGTGGATAACCTGAGGTTCCACTACCTCGGAGTGAGCATGTGCATCGTTTGTGCGTGTATGTAAATAATGTGAATAAGCAAATAAAACCTATACACCACACTAATGAAACATTATATCAAGGAATTCAAATAATAATCAAATTAAAACAACAATTCCTCAATGATGTCTCATTGTCCTCTGTCTCCAATGATTCTTTAAGTCATTTTGCTCTCAGATTGTTTGTGCACACGAATTTCCAAATGACAACTTGAAGAATGAGAGATGTTGGAAATGCAAGAGATGTTTCCTACATTACATGAATGATAAGCTAGTTGTAGATGATATGCAAAGATAATAATGTTGCTATGATGTTGTATGAAAATGATATGAATAAAATACTGTAATTAAGACGTTGCTAATGAAAATTCCATGATTAAACTACTTGATGCTAAAATGCTAATACTAGAATGCTCACTAAAATGACAATGCTAATTAAAATGCTGCAGAGTGTAATTGCTACAAATGCTTAGCTCTCTCCTTTTTTGTTGTAAATGAGGGCCTATTTATAGATTTTCCAAGGCATGAGCCTAGGTGGTAGAAATCAACGATCTAGATTCGATCTGGAGAATGGACAATTGAAGATGAAGAGGTTAGAGAGAAAAGGGGAAATGTGTTCCCTTTATAAGAACAAACTTCCAAGTGTGAAGAAGAATAAAATGGAGATGAAGGCCAAGTGTCCCTAATTAGTAAGAATTTGTTGATGATAAAAGCCAAATTAAATATTATAAATATTTAATGTCTTGACACATGATGAGGTGGAAGGTGGGAAGAAGTTAGTAGACATGAGATTAAATTCAAATTTAGTGAGAGGAGGTTAATTAAATAAAATAAACTAATTAAATTTGTTCATTTAATTAAGAGATGAAGAAGATGATTTAGGATAGGAAGCATTAGAGAAAATGAAATATATAAATAAAATTTTCAATTTATTTATAAGTAGAAGAATTAAAGATTATTAATTAAATAACTTGTATTTAATTAATCCTCTAGACCAAATTTGAGTGTATATAGTTTGCATAGTGGACATTGAGTTCTTCTTGTGAATGTTCTTTGGACAAACAATTGAGACGTGTTCCACATCGTGTTGGATTGTCGAGGCTTGATCCTTCCCCTTCTCTTGGACAAGTAGCTGAGACGTGTTCCACATCGTGTTTGACAGTCGAGGCTTGATTCGCCTCCCTTTTCTTTTTGGTCTTTGATGTTGTATGATTGTGTATCTTTATCATTGTTGCATACATAGGTGTCTTGAATGTCTTCTTTAGTGTGAGTTTGACATGGGGTCATCCTCTCACTAAAGTGGGGGCAAAATGTAGTGATGGAAAAAGCATCCCTTTTTCCTTAGTTTGGGAATGAATAATTAATATTAAAATGAGTTTGCTGTTGCCTTGATTTAGTGTTGTAATATGTTTTACACATTCACATTAAGTTTAGGGCCTTTTTAAACTAGATGGACTTAATTGTGCCTTATTTAGGGTGTTGTAAAGTGTATCTTTACACTTTCACATTAATCTAAGGCTTCATTAATTAATTGAGTTTAATTGGCTCCTTTAATTCACATCCAAGCCTAATTAAATGCAAATTTGAGGGATAAAACCTGGCATTCATAAATGATATTACACCACTTAATTTTAAAAGGTGTGTGTCCTAGGTTAGTGACCTAGGACCCATTCACCACACGGCGAATGGGTCCTCACTAGGTCCTAGGACCCTATTTTCACATGACATTCATATTTCTTGAAGTGTGTCCTAGTTAAGTGAGCTAGGACCCATTCGCCACATGGCGAATGGGTCCTCACTTAGACATAGGACCCCCCTTGGGATATGTTTTTGACAGTATTTTAATGATTTCAAATCCTAGATTTGATGTCGGCTTGTGATATTTGAATTTCAAGATTTAATGATATGATATGTATAAATACAAGGCTATTTCACTAAGTTCATCCTAGAAGATTTCAAGCAACCTAGAGTTTTTATGCAACCACCCTAATAGAAAGTTTATGAGATCAAGAGCATTCAAGAGCATTTCTAAGGCATTCAAGGGTAGATTATTGAAGTTTATTGCAACAATCAAAGATCTATTTCATCATGTTAAAGGCATAGTGCATCATGCATGTTGTTGAGCTAATGTGTTGATGTAGCATTCAAAATCCATCAAGCATATTCAAGGAATTGCTTCTAATCAAGTGTTGTGATCAATATCTACATTCATTTAAGGCTACTTCATGCAAGATTATTGATTTGTACACCAAGGTTCAATTGAGGTTTGGTGAGTTGTTACATATTCTTGTTCATTCATCATTCTTATATGCATTGTTTCATTTCAGGGTTTAAATACCAAAATGGGGTTTGACCAAGGAAAACCCCTATTCCATAACAAACAAAATTTTATCCTCTTGGATGTGTGATTGCAAGATTTAGGTTGAAGATTAATTGGAGATAAAAATTGGAGAAAGTTGCAAACTTGTCAAAATTGTCACCTTTCTTACAAAATCATGTAAACTGAGCTACACAATTTATTTCCAAGTGTCTGATAGTCTCTGACTAGGATATGGGAGTGCAGACATTGAAGAACAAAACCCATAAACAAATTTTCCATAAGCCTAGCCATGACCCATTTTCCATAGGGCGAATGAGTCCTCATTGAGGCTCGAAAAAGCACTTTTTGCAACAAGTACATAACATTTGACCCTTTTAAAACCTTCCTTTTGATTGGTATATTAGTTAGGTTTATTTTTTGATATTAATTTATGCATTAAATAACCCCCTTAATTGAATGAAATCATAGTAAAATTAGGTTCATCATTTTGATGTCATTATGGTGAACCTCTTTTCCTTTGTTTCAACCTATTATATCAATTTACTAAATACAATTTAATGCCTTTTCAACCCACTAAAAAGGTTTCAATTGTGGAGTCAACCTAGCCTAATTCAACCCCTCCATACCAATTCTTAGTAAGGAGGGCTTCACTCCCAAATTTGTTTGAATAAAAATCTCCTCTAAAAAGGAGTCTATGTTAGGGTCTCAAGTGAGGGAAAATAATGCCAAAATTTCCTTAGGGCCAAATGATAACAAGGTCAAGGATTATGGTGCCCTAGATGACTTTATTTTGATAACATGGTTAACAATTATGGAATTTGTTGAGTCATTAAAGGCCTAAAATGTTAGTACTAGATGGGTTTGTTTTGAGGTTTTAGAGGAAAGTGTTGTAGAGGCTATCGGTTTAAAAATATTAACATATATTCTCAAAAAAAGAGAAGCTAATCAAGTTTGAAGTTGATTGTCTCATGAAACCTATCCCAGAGCCATGGGATGAGACAAGCACCGAATTGATCAAATATATCGCTCTTGAAGTTAGATACAAGTGTGTGTTCTCCTACCACTTCACATTGCTAAACCACTTTGAACACAAGATCTTGGTGAGTTCCCCATTTTCCTTGCTAATGTTATTGGAATTATTAGTGATGGATGTTTCATCAAACAAGGTGAAACTCCTACTCTACCAAGCTTTAAGCTACATATTATATTAATTTTCTAAAGCCAATTTTGTGCCTCTATAACTTGTTATGAAGGTGTTGATTATGGAGTCATCCTAGCTTGATTTAACCTTTCTATACTAATTTATGGTAAGGATTCCTTCACTCCCAATTTTTTTTGGATGAAAATATCCTCTAGGAAGGAATCAATGTTAGTTCCCAAGACTAGAAAGTAATACCAACATTTCCTTGGCCCTAAATGATAAGAGGGTCAAGGAGGAGTATGATGCAGTATAGATATTTTTTACTACAAGCAAGGTTATTTGTAACAAGGACATCAAAGCAACCAAAAATATCTAGAGGGAGATAAAGTAGAGAAAAATATGAAAAATCCTTATAAGAATGGTAAAAAATTGATTCACAATATTGAGGCTTTTCCAAGTAATTAAAGTGATTATGTTGATAATTGAGAAGCTAAAAGGGAGTGAGAGGTTTCCATTAAAGACTTAATAAGAAATTTAGAATCCCTCGAAAAGGAATATAACCTTCAACATAGTATTCTTAAATGGTTTATGAATGAAAATGAAAGACTAGAAGTTAAAATTAATCTTACATCAATAGGTCAACAAGAGCTAGCCCCAAAAGGAGGCTCTTATTAAGTTTAGTGAGGAGTAGTAGATATTGTGAAGGGATTTATATGAAATAAGAAATAACTAAAAGGGCTTCAATCTAGGATGGGCATGATTGGAAGTAAACAAGAAGCCTTGAATACCTCATTGGGTATGTAGACACCTAAAATCTACCACACTAGCTTGTTCATAATTTCTAACACCATGTCGATACCACTACCATGTTAATATCATCCTAATCGAATTAATTATACACTCCTAACCCCTTTTCATCCACTAGTTAGATCACATATTTGATTAATTAAGCAATTCATATTATTTAATTAATTAGGCCAATTTCCCTTCATTATTAAAAATAAATAAAATAAAATCTATTTTCTCTATTTATTCAAAATAATAAATAAAAAATATAAGTATTCACATGCTCATCCATAATTATTAAATACAAATCCATTCACTAAATAAAAGTTAATCACATCCATCCAATAATAAATCTTAACCAATCAAAAAGATAACTCTAAAAGTTACCCATCATTTAATAAAATGATCTCAGCTAATCTCAACCATTCATTGGCAATTAATCTTGATCACTCATCTTTTATCTTAACCTAGAAGGCAACAAACATTTAATAGAGTTACCATAATGCATCTCAACCATCCATTCAACATCAAATATGGACCATTCATATCCTTAATAAAAATCTATAAATGCAACCCTAGATCCTTCATCGAGAAGAATAATATACATCCTAGTGATTTTGATAGGAATATATTGCCAAAATATTGCACAAAGCTTGAGGAACTACAAATTAATCAGATCTTGATCAAATCCATTTCATTAAAAAGGGTTTACATTTGGTAAGATTTGTCAAATATTTATTTTATTTAACTCTTTTTATGATCATTCGGAGGTTACATTGAATTTAGAAGAGGAAACATATATTTCTTTAGCTTCTTTTTATTTTGTTCTAAATTTCATGTATACATGGTTAGATGATTTGACTAAAAAAGGCTATTATGAAGAATTCCACTGCTAGCATTGGTATGCTTTAAAAAATTATGTTGAAGATGAAAGATAATTGTCTTAATATTGGCCTAAGTAAAAGGACTAGAAAAAAAAAAACCAAAATATGGGAGTATTGTAATTGATATGGATAGAGAGATTATGGAGGGTTATTTGGAGATTTTAAGGAAGGAGTAGAATGCAATGGTTTCTCTAAAGGACCCTTTTTTCTTCTCACATGCAATCATTATGTCATATGCTATCATTTTGTTTGTTTATTGCTTTTCTTTTTTCGTTGTTGGTTAACAACACCATTTCCTATGCACTTTTGGTGGTCTATAATTTTTATTTGAAGTTTGCATTCTATTAATGCTCATCTTTTGATTACTTAAAAAATGGTTTGGATTATTTTAAAAACCTATCTTTACCCTCTAATAAGAAAATTAATCAAAATATTAAACAAATAAAACAAAAAATTCCACTATTAAATAATTGACAATATAATTTTAAAAATATTTACAACGTGAAATAATTTTCATCAATTTATAAATCTATAAATTCTAAACAATTAATTAGTTTAGTGATAAATTAACATATTCTAGTTACATGCATTTTTTTTATTTTACAATATCTACATTATTTTTTAATTTTAAATTTGAGGATTTATCAGGGGGCTTCACTCGATATAAAAAATATTTAGTTATAACTATAGAGATGAAAATTTTGTGTGACCTAAGAAGAGTCATAAGTGAAACCAAAAAAAGAGACAACCTATATAACACAAGCATAAACCAAGCAACTTACTAGAAGTAGAAAAAAAGCTTAAAACCCACCACCCACGAAATCCACCAAGAAAGCCATTGCCTAAACTATATAACAAACATAGAGTATCTAATATAAAAAAAACCTTTAAAACCTAACACCACCTTTGACATTACCCGTGACCTAATAGATAGAAGCTTGCCAATGATAAATAGTAGCACCACCTTTCATTGAATGCCACAACTCTTTAGCTCTATTTACAATACCTTCTCCCATAACCAACACCACCCTACCAACGATATCTGCATTCTTAATAATATATACAACGTTCACTAATGTAAATAACATAATTGGATAAAGTAATGTGTAGAATTATTGGAGATAACTTGGAGTACATTCACGGGGCTCAAAATGTATTACCATACAATATGATGGTCATTTGATACTATAGACAATTTATCTGAATAAGATATACTTATAATATCTTGCAATATTATTACCATTCGTATAGAATTTGAAGAATCTATTATACCATCTTAATAAAATATCAAAAATTAAGTTGAACTAATTAAGATAGTCTATCATCAATTTTCCCTACACCTCATGGATTTAACTAAATAGTTACTCCCATAGATAAAATCTTGATTGAATAGTTAATTAATAATAGGAATGTGAGGGATATAACCATTTGCATTCAACTCATATGTCTAGGTTAATTTTTTAACTATTTGATTACTACATTTATTATTTTACATATTTTGAAGGGTGTGTTTTTAGCTTAGTGTAGCGAACATTTCAAATTCCCTCTTTGATTAAAATTTCATGGAGCATATAGCATGTTGAGTGAGAAATTTATAAATGCTCCTTGGCCTATAGTTTCTAAATTTTCACTCAAGTCTTTCCTACCATCAATGTATGTGTGCTTGATTTTCCTCTAAAGGAACATCTTATCATAACTTGTCAAGGATCTCAATGGTTGGACACACATGATTAATGATCATCTCACATAACAAAGTAATCATCACTATTAAGGGTCACTCACATACTCATCCAACCATCATTTGCTAGATTTTATTGAGCATGTCCCTAATGACATATTTCCCTCTAGCTCATCCATTTGCATGCTCATAAAGGGTGGAAGGCACTTGACCATCCTTATCAAGCACCTCGATACTTCAATATGCATCTTCATCCAATTATTAAGTAGATCCTCCTTTGCAATGACACATGTTTCTCTTAATCTTCTATACATTCTAATATTTTTGCAGGCTTGATTACTACATATGACATGATCTTGATGCCTCACCTTATTACATAAATATGCCCCCTTTTTTAAATATCTTTTAGTTTGTATTTGTTGTACCCCAAAATTAAAATTTTTGTTACACTTAGACATTTTGAAGAAATGAGTAAAGTCTTGTTAAAATCAGTCAAAAAGGTCAAAATTTGGGTGTGCATGTCTTGCATGAAGGGTTAAAACACAAAATTTTCAATTTCTGGCGATCTGGGTCTGCTAAGAGCAGCTTAACCTACAAAACCCAGATCTCAGTTTTTCATCCCTAAATTTTAGGAAAACTGCTATTTTTAGAAAAAAATTCGAAATAGTAACATTTTCACCGGGTTTCTTCAACGGATCTTGGCAAAATTTCTAAAATAGAAAATTTTCTAAAAATAGAAAGTTGGTCCGTCAGGGTCCAAACTGATTTTGATTGGCTCAAATTACGTCCATATCAGGCTAGTGCAATCAGAATCTCAAAATAATCAGTTTTGCCCTACTGGGTCTATTCAGCTTTTTCAGAAGCATATCTGGAGCTCCGAGGTCATCAATGGAGATCATCCGACTGCCAGGCGTCAATTTCAACATTCAAACTTCCGGCAAAAGGTGAAACGATGAACAGGCACGAAGAACGAGAAAGAAGGTTGAAAAGTTATGAAAATTTTCTAACACTGCTGAGTTTGGGCGCCCCTGTTGAAGAAAGGCGCCCATCTTTTTAGGGCATCAGATGACAAAATTAGGGTTTGTGCTCCCAGTCAAACTTGTTCAGTTCTGCCAGCTCCGCGACGAATTCAACGGCACAGTTATCCGGGATTCGAAGCTGAATAGGGAGGTTCCACACTGAAGTCAGAACGAGGAAAAGTTGAAAATATCAAAATTTGACTAAGTGTTCAAATTTTGGGCGCCCCTGGTGAAGAAGGGCGCCCAACTTTTTAAGGCACCTAATTCAGCAGTTAGGGTTTGCAAATGTGCCCGTCCTCTTCAGCGTTCAGCCAGCTTCGACGTGCCTGTCTCCGTCAGATCATCCGACTGGGCGTCTTCCGTCAAATTCAGATCAAAGCCAAAAGTACAAAATGAAGGTTTCAAACTCTAAAGAAAATCAGATGAAATTTGACTAAGTCTGGTGACTTTGGGCGCCCCTGGAGAGAAAAGGCGCCCAAGTTTTCAAGAGGTCAAATGAATGAATTCACAGAAGAGTGTCTAACGTGATCTCTTTGCAGTTGATCCGGCTTTCAAACGAGATGTCCAACACGCCTATCGGATGTCGCAGTCGCCGGATACAAAGCACCAAACAGAGGGTCCGACAAAGGCTAAAAACCAAGGTGCAGAAGCAGCATAGAAAAAGTGTAAAAATGACTAAGTCTGGGTGAAATGGGCGCCCCCAGCCAAGATGGGCGCCCAAACTTTTGAAGGGTTAAAATTCACTTTTTGGTGAAATCTTTTCCAGAAGACCCCTTCTAATATCTCGTTAGCTCCGCGATGAGCATGAAAGGCAGTCGATCCGACACCTGAAGCTCTAGATTCGATGGGATCGTCTGTAAGGGAGGATTTTTATGAAGAAATTGAAGATCAGAAAATGGCTAACACTGTGAAAGTTCGGAGCCCCTCGAAGGAAAAGCCTCCCGTGAATTCGGAGGTCAAAATCAAGTTTTTAGCAGGAAGTGCCTCCAGAACATCTTTTTCAAAATCAGTTTGGCTCCGCAGTGAACCACTCAGCTCACCTGTCAGGTTGGTCTGTCAACGAGAAATCAGTGGCGAAGTAGCATGTAAAAATGGAGAAAAGTTGAAAAAGTCAAATTTTTGACTAACACTGGTGAAAATAAGCGCCCCTCTTGGAGAAAGGCGCCCAAAGTTTCATGCCTTAGAGAATTTTTGGAGATTTTCAAAATTTCAAGATTGCAAGAGAAGAAAGAGGCATCCAAGTTCAATGAAGCTGAGATTTAGGGTTTTGGAGATAAAGGAAAAAGAAAGCAAAGCAAAAACAAAACCCTAAGTCTATTTAACATCTTTCTTTTATGTTATTTTCATTATTTTGCAGGTAGCTTTCAAGGGAGAAAGTTGGAGCAGCAAGTTTGAAGAAATTTTTCAAGACTCAAGAACGTAGCTTGCTGGTTTTTCATCATATTTTTCAGACCAGCAACATAAACCCTTGCTTTTTCAAAGCTTTTCATCCAGAAGATCAAACTTTTGAAGGAGAAGATCAAAGATTTCAATTTTCAGCCTTAAGATTACTTGCTCTTCGTTCTTACGAGAAGAATTTTTAAAGAAACTTTCATCCAAGTTGCAGCGGTTGCTTTTATTTTGCATGTCCGGTGGAATCATCGGTGCATTCGGTTTTCAACCATGCGGGTCCTCTCAAAGCAGTCTTATGAAGAAACCACATCATAACTTTTTCAAAGTTCAAAACCAAAGGGTTGGGCATTTTTTTTTTTGATCAGCGGCCAGTTTGCAATTTCAATCAAGCTGGGTCCATTTCTAATGATATTCTAAACAAAACCCAGATGCCAGCTTTTTTCAGGAAAAATTGAAGAAATTAGGGTTTGCTGCTTTTTCAGTCAAAATTCAAGATTTTCAAAAACGGACGATCTGGGTTGTCTTACAACGAAGTTCTAATCAAAACCCTTATCTCAGAAAAATTTCCAAAAATTGTCCGTTTGAAGGCTAAAAAAATCAGCGTTCTAAAAATAGAAAGTTGCTCAAGACTTGTCTGAACATAGGCGAGTTTACAGTCATTCTTCAAGGTTTTCAATATGGAATACACTCCCCTCAAGTTCAAGACTGAATCAGCACTATGTCAAAACTTCATCATCTCAGCTGAAGAACAAAAGAAGGTGTGATATGAGAAAGAGGAAAGGTATCGGAAAAGAGTGTTGCAATAATCTTCTAATGGAAATCAAGAGAGGCGTCAGAAACATAAAGTTGCAGAGCCGCCAAGTTATCAATTAGTGAGTCATCTTTTTGGGCAGCGATGTTTTGCAAGAATAGAACTCATAAAGCGGTTGAAAAACTGAATTCTACAGGGCGAAAGAAGATCTTGGAAGTCGAGAATGGCCACTATGAATTGGCATAGAATGCCTGCAGGGACACACAATTTCAATTTCTGGATGAGGCCAGGAGCTTTAAAAGCGGCTTTCATCTAGAAGCTTTCTTTCAGCTTTCTTTCTATTCTTGGAGCGATTCTTATCCATTCTTTGAAGAAGAAGATAAGATGTAATAGTTGGCGTTTCAGCTTTTCGCTCTAGGGTTTTAGATGTTATCTTCTTTCCTGGTTGGTAATAAAAGCTTGCTGGCAGGCAAGCCCTAGATTAATGAAAGCAAGGGAGATTTTGGAGGGTTCCCTACTCCTGCTTCTATAAATAAAACCTTTGCTCATTTATTTTTCTTCTTTAGCAGGTACTGTTGAGAACAAAGCTTGAGCCTATTATTGCCTTCTATTTGTTGCTTTCGGTATTGTTCATTTGTATTGTGATAAGCAAATTGTTGAGCCTCTTTAGCCAACAAGGAGTTAGTAAGATTGATGTTTTCTATTGTGTTAAGAATAAGTTTGCAAGCCTCCTTAGCTGCAATTTCTTGTTCAAGGCATGTTAGAAGGGAGTTTTTGTTTCAGAGATTTGAGTAATGAAATCTTGAGCCTCTTTTGCCTTGGTCTAAAATCTCAGATTTCCGTTATCTATGTTATGCTTTTATGATCTTTATTTCAGCTTACAGTGAAGTGTGTAGTTGTTTGTTGGGAGAATTATTGAAATATTTTGTCAGAGAATGCCTTGTTAATTCCTAACTTCTCTTGCTCTGCTATTACTTGAGGTTAGGAGCGTCTTTGGATTTAAGTTAATTAAGTAGTTGAACTTCTTATTGAGAAAATCTACGGTGCGGCGTTTGTGTTTAAAACCTTGTGCTCTAAGGCGATCCAAAAGATAGAGCAACTTAGTTTTAGTTTACTTTCTTTCAAGAGCACCATCCAGCGAGAGGGCTCCCCTCCCACAATTTGAAGCGGTTTATCATTGTTGCATAGCTGTCAGTTTTCAAATCCATTCGAGGTCTTGAATTTAAGCATGCTTAATTGATAATAGTAGCAGCTAACTAACACCTTGCTTCAAAGAGAGTCCTCAAACTTTGAGGCATTGTATTTATCGTGCCCACTCATGGTGCTTATATGGAAGCATATTTAATTAATGAACTCATGAATGTTGTTATGTTTTATTGCTTATATGTTCAATCTATTTGTTAGTTAGGTTGTGGGTGTAGGTTGAAGAACCTTGGCCACACAATACATGCAAGATGGATGGAAGGCCGAGCTTTGAAGAGGTGGCTGTACATTAATTTGTTCTTTTGATAGATTGCCTCATTTTCCTTTTGTTTTATCTAAGCCTTATCTTCCTCTTAACCCTTCCCCTCATTATCATTAGAATAATCTAAATTAGCACCATAAGTGGGTTGTTGACAAATCACTGCATTAATAAAGTAGAGTAGATTAGTATTAGATAACGACCAAACTACACTCATATAAGAAACCGCCTTTCTATGAAGATTCCTATTACTTTTTAGAAAAGATAAGTGAACATAATGAGATTCAAAGATGTTAAAATTCTTGGGACCAACATAATAAAAGTTACAATATATGCACAAATCATTAATGGATCCACATTGAACTTGATGATTCTCCCCACCCTATTGCTCCCTTATTAGGGTTGTGCCTCTTTACACTCTACAACCCTCTTTACACTCTACTTTCTCTCCCCATGAGTGCAAGCCCTAAACTTTCCTATCACTTACTTTGTCTTGTGATACACATGTATGAGAGAGGGTGTAACCCCTATTCCATGCTACTGCTTAAGTCTATTTTCTACTTAAAATTAAGCAGTTAGATGTCCCCATGAAAAAAATTATTTATGGGAACAGGATAATTTGGAATCTTTTCCTATTTTCGTGAGCAACAATTGCTTAAAAATTGAAAATAGGCTGTGGAAAAATGTGGGGGCTGAAAATAAGCAGTTGTTGCATATTAAAAAAAATCCCATGTGACTCCACAAATCTCTTTGCCCCCCTTTTCACATTTGCCTCCATTTTTTTTTATTAGACTGCAGGAATCGGTCGGGTATCCGTCCCTCTATAAACTATAGTGCGCCTGATAGACTTTTTTCACATGACTAGTGACGCTGGCATGACACACCCTCTGGTACCACGAAGACGATAGGGAGACTAGACCTCGTGACCTCTTGCCTACAATAGGATGCTTTTGCCAATCGAGCTAGATCCACCTCCCCATTTGCCTCTAATTTTTTCCTTCAATTTTTTACTTGCACAAAATATTATTAGTACTGTTCATTTCATTATATAGTTGATTTTTTTTTTAAAAATTAACCATAGAAAAAAAAAAATCATGGTACCACCAGCTCCACAAAATACTCTTTAAAATGTTAGAGCATTAACTCCTAGCCAAAATAAACTAAATAGCCCCATAAAACCTGCGTGAGATTAGAAGTACATTCAAAATACTTAATCTCAAATAAGAAAAAGGGCCAACATCAATACTCTTCTTAATAAAGAGTGCTTAAAAACCAACGCGACCGTACCGCAGGTATAAGCAAGCATGTTTTCGCTTTTCGATTTGCCATGCAAAAGTTGTTGTTGTATGCGGATGATCTTACTTTAATGGCAAATTCTGAAAATAGTCTTCAAGAGCACCTAAAAGCTTTGGAACTTTTCTGTCAAGATGTGGGGATGCAGGTCAACATCAGCAAGACCAAGGTCATGATATTTACGTTGAAAAGAGCCAAAAAACAAATAAATTTTGAGTTTGAGGGAAACACTTTGCAGGTGGTGAATGAATACAAATATTTGGGACTAGATTTTTGTAACAATCTCAATTGGGAGGCGTGTAGGACGAAAAGAATTCAAGGGGGTTGGAAAGCTCTTTACCTACTCCAAAATAGATGTAGGTCAGCTGAGCTATGGGATTGGAGAACAAAAAAGAAGCTTTTTGGGCTGCTTGTTACCCCGGTGGTTCTTTATGGTTGCGAAGTTTGGGGCAGCAGCACGTCAGCTGTAAAATGGAAACAAATAGAAAGACTTCAAAAACACTTAATCACAAGTAATTTCAAAATAAAAAATACGGTCCCTTATGAGATTGTTTTAGCTGAAGCTGGGGCCTTTCCAATGGAAATGGCAGCGTTAATTCGCTTATTAGGCTATTTGCAAAGAATAGAGAATATGGAAGAGCATCGTTGGCCCAAAATTGTGGTGGAAGAAGAATTAACTAGAAGGAAGAACACGTGGATGAAACAAAATGTCAAGTGGATGGGAAAATGGGGGATCAACATACAAGAGTGTCCAAGCAAAAAAGTCGAGATGAAAAGGTATGTAAAAGAGAAAGTCAAAAACACCATGTGGTTGAAGCAACTTGGCCGGAAGAGTGAGCACTATGTTCTGCATTTTAATCCTACTTGTGATCATGAACAAAAATTTTACATAGGGGCAGATATAAAATGGAAGGCTAAAATGTTGATAGCTCAATTGAGAACTAGCTCGCATCGTTTGAGATGCGAAACAGGCAGATGGAAAATACCTAAAGAGGGGTGGTCGGATAGAATCTGTTGTTTCTGCACTTCGGGTTTAGTGGAGACAGAGTGGCACTACGTTATGGAGTGCCAAGCTTATGAGGACATCCGATATTGTTACTCAGATTTGTTAAAAGTCAAATCATTAGCGGCTTTGTTTGAAGAGGAAAAGATTGATAAAACAGCAAGTTACTTGACCAAAATTCACAGTAGAAGAAACAAAATCAGCAAAGAGATTGAAAACAACAGCAAGTAGTTTGGTGCAGCGGTTTTGTTGTTTTGGCAAAGGCGGTTTTCCGGTTTTTATCTCTTGGGTCCCATAGACTGGCTGGTCTCGCGGACGTAATTAAAATCATTCATTCATTCAAAAGGGTAGTACGCCAAGTTGAGGTAAATAAAAATTATAAAGGCCCAGGTGAAGCCCTTGACCTACGAAACCGGGCATATATGCGATATTGCAAGTTCTTCCTCTGACAATGGCAGCGCTCTCGTTTGCTTCTACACTATCTCACTCTTCCCTTGTCGATTCCCCGGCGCCTGCTTTTTCTCAAACCCTTTCCTTTTCCAAACAGGTGAAAAATGCCACCAGATTCTCTCAATTTGCTCTCACTTGCCCGTCATGTAGTTTGGCATTAGTAAATAATGCGGGCTTGACGAGGTCTTCAAGGGCTCAGAGCAACTGGACTCACTATAATCGTTACCTCTTTACGTCTAACGATCGGCAAATAATCGCGTTCGCATCTGCTATACCAGTAAGCGAGGGACAGCTAGACGTGGCAGATACAGAGGAGTCGGGGCCGAAATTAGATTTCACTGGAGGTGGTGGAGAGGGAGGAGGAGGAGATAAATTTGGCGGCGGCGGCGGCGGCGGAGGAGGAGGAGGAGGCGGCGGAGGAGGAGAAGACGAAGGAAAAGAAGAACGTAAACAGATGGCTTTGTCTATGTCTCAAAAACTTACTCTTGGCTATGCATGCTTGGTTGGAGGTAAACATTTCTCCGCCTCATTTTCAAATTTTAGCTTTTCTTTCTTGCAGCTAACGAACACACATGTAATGAACAAGATGTTTATGGGAAAAAATGTGTGGATTTAGTTTGCATCAATGATTTCAGTCTTGAACACGCACATCGTTAGCCGATCTAAGCTGCTGATAATGTACTTTAGGTTTGGTAAATAATTATACTGGTATTTTCAAAACAAAATTTGTGTTGTTATTCGCCTTATTGCGCTGGTGTCCACTAAAATTGAATGCCTGACCTCGAACTTTGAAGCTCTGTATATGGAGTATTCTTGCTTGACTCGAGGTTTTCATTTCAGAGGTTGAAACTCAAGGAGTACAAATTTTGAACCTTACACATAAGGTAAAGAAAAAGTCCCGTATGCCCTGGCCAGGCCATGATCTAGAAAATGACCTTTACCTTTGCCTGCGTTTTTTAATTTTGTCGATCGTAGCCTATGGTGCCAGAAATTGTGATTGGTTCAAGTGTGCAAAGTTTTAGGCATTCCCTTTGGCACTCCACATGACCTGTTCAGCTGTAAGTGTGATGAGATTTTCTGTAAAATGCGAGTTACTAGATTGCGCAATTCAACCTGAAACAAACCTAACTCTCTTGTTTGGTTAAATTAGCTCATTCGGTCAGAAAAAATGATCGAATGGCAGGAACCTAAGAACTTGCTCAGACAAATTGTACTATAAGTCTTGGAAATGCAGAGCTAGAAGAGCAAATCTGCCAGCGATGCATCAGAAATTACTTGAGGTAAATCGTGGAAGTTATCTTAGACTGGAACCATATGCTCTCTAAATGCAAGAAAAGTAACATTGAACAGGTCAACGAGTAGAATACCAAGAATCTTTTAGTTCGGTCTTCTTAATAGAGAATGTAGACAAGCCGTTTTTAAGGTCTCTTAAACCTTTTTGGTCTAGGAAGATTTTGATAGCTGCATACTACTTGTATTGAACTTGCAGAATTGTCATGTCCCCCAAATGGTAACACTGAGATATAAAAGCATCAAAATAAATAAAATACATATTAAAATTGTTTGCTCTTTAAATATATATTAAAATTATTTGCTCTTTAATGTTATTATAATTATAATTTTCAAAGGTAATCTTCTAGTTATAATTATTAAATATAGCATTACAAATACTAAATACTAAGTATTATAATCATTATTATATATATATATTATATATGAACACATAATATTTTAACATAAATATAACATGAAATAATATATATATATATATATCGATTACCTTATGAAGACATCAGTCCTATTTAAGATTGCTATTAGAATATTTTTATATTAGAAAATGATTACAAGTGTAAAGGCAATGCTCCCTATAAAACAAAAAGCCTTCATCAAACGATAATGTTGAGGAACCATGATATTGTATATCGGAACATTCAAGACCAAGGTCGTCATGTTGATAGAAGCAATTGTCAATGGCGAATTGGTCATGATTTATTGCTGGCAGATTGTTTTCTACGATGGGGAGTTTGACGGGAGATTTTGGAAGCCAAAACCATTATTATATCCACTTGCTTGACATCGTGGTTTTCTTAACGTTATTATTCAAGCTTGTTATTAGTAGAAGATTGAGGAATTTGTAAGAAGAAGGATCGATATTGCTAAATGTGCAAACCAACTCAAAATTAGGAGACGAAGATACCATTATTGGCAGTGATAATGTAAAAAGCCAAAGAGGTCGCAATACCAAGGGATAGGCACTTTGTTAAGGAGGGATAAACAACAAACGTCAATTAACCTCAGGATAAAAGGTGTGAATTAAGAGACGTCACCCTTCACATAACGACAGTAGGATATTAAAGAGATAACGAGAGGTGAAGAAAGCATCAGGGAATAATTACAATTCATATCTACAGGAAATCAGACAACAATACTCTTTCTAGAGCCTCAAACCACCTAAGACTGGACATAGGAGACATTTGAGCATATTCCAATACAGTGCCTAAGGAAGATCGCACAAACATAAAGTTGTAAATAGGGGCTGTGGTTAATCATCTTGGTCCAACCGTAGTTCATGAATATATACATACATGAAGGGTAACCATTAGCATCAAAATCTGAAAAGATATACCTGGATGAGTAGAAGGAGACACAAAAACACAACAGCTATAACAAGCAACTTGTGTAGTTCCTGCACCACAGATAATCCATATATATATATATCAAGAGGAAACATAGGTGAATGAAGAAATGATCCAAATGAAAGATATATGAGGGAAAATGATAAATCAACAATAAGGGGAGTAAGTTCCGTGTAATTACATATAAATATATATGTTACGTATAAGTATATATATAGGATATCGATATGTGTGAATTATATATGATTATGCAATAATGATGCTTACAACAATTATTGAGCCTTATAAGTAATTATGATTCTTTAATATCGGTATGCAAAATAGATTCTTATTTTGATTCACACTAACGATATCTTTTGAGTGTTAAGAATAGAGGGATCGATTAAGGAGAAGAAACATTTAGCTTGGGAAACCAAGAGAACCAGTCCATATTCATCACCACGGATTGCTCTTTTCTTGCAACTCATTGTTTACATATGTATGCATATTGCTTGTAAATCTTAAAATGAATTGCATGTGACTGTCTGAAAATCCCTTGGGGAAGAGGGCTTGAGAAAGGCGGTGCATTTCACTTACAGTCTGCCTAATCCCGGACAAGTGATGAGCCATGGAGGGGTGGATATACTACTTATAGTCCGCTCAAAACTAAATGGAAGGGATGGGCCATGGAGGGGTGAAAGTGCCAAGACCGCCTATAAGCTCTGCCATTCCACAATGGGGCAAGTGTTTTCCGAGGCAAGGGCATGGTTGGGGAAAGCAGGTATAGGTCACCAACAGGGAGTCTTGTGGTATACAGCCTCTTAGGTTGGCATATGGCTAGGGCGGACCCACCATGTCACTGCTCTTAGTTCACAAAAGGATTGCATAAATATGTCGCCATGGAATTGATGCTAACAAAATATATATATGTATGATTGGCAATGTTGTTTCTATGTTGTACACAAGTTTCAATCAAAGAACTCCACCAACAAGTTATCCATCCGAGGTAAAAATTCTAACCCTAGTGGGGAAGTTGTGTTCATTAGAAGAATTTTAGGGCAAACCGGGCTAGGGGTCATTACAAGAATCGTCCTCTCAAGAGGTAAGCCTGTAATTCTTTATTTGCACAGATAAAATTGGGGTCCTAAATTATTAAAGTATTATTGTATTATTTAATGGTCATCTTAGCCTTTAGTTGGTCAATAATTTACTTTCAGTTAACTTAGTTTGCTTCAGTTAGCTTTTAGTAACTTTCAGTTAGTTACTTTTGTTAACAATTGTTTCCTTTTAGAAACATTGTCGTGTATTGTATTATTTAAGGAGTTTTCTTCTCCTTTGTGAATGACGAATATCAATTATCATTTCATGGTATTGGAGGTTAGGCTCAAACTTTTTTGATGGATTTTTTTAATAAAAAATTCGTAAAGTTTTTTTAGCTGATTTTTTATAAGATAAAAATTGAGGAATTTTGTGAAGATCTTTTGTGAACCAATTTTTCAAAAATCAAAGTTTTCTTTTTCATTTGGAAAAATTGAGGACATTTCTGCAAAGATTTTTGAAGTTTTTTTTGAGGTGGATTTTTGAAGGAATTTTTTGTAGGGTTGAGGGTTTCAAAGAAGTAGAAATTGCGTTTTTTTAGGGTAAAAATCATGACTTATGTCTGCATGAAATTGGGGATTTTTCAAGCAGCAAATCGAGGGTTTGAAGAAAAGAAAAATTGCGAAAGTTTTGTTTGAGATTCGTGGGTATTTTTAAAGCTAGAAGTCACGGGTTGTTTCTGGAGAAAAACGGGGGCTTTTTTTCTCTCAAAGTTGCGTTTCTTTTTTGCAAAAAATTGTCTTTTTTTTTTGTGTCTACGTTTGCACGGATCTTTTTTTCTAATTTGCGCAGGTCTAACATTTTTTTTGGCGACTATATTTTTTGGGCGTTGCAAATAAAGACGAGTCGACTCTTTGGTTTGATGAGAGATCTCTTTGTGTTGGCTTGAGATTTAAATGACAACAAATGTTTTGTATTGACAACCACCATTTCCTTGGAGTTGGGCAAGGCACCATTGATATTATTTGGAGGTCGTGTGTAGCATAGGCCTGTAGCATCTTTGTAGTTGCCTATAGTCATTTCAAACACATGGCGTGAGGTTGCTGGTGAAGTCGTAGATGGTTCATTAGGTGTGGAGCTTCCAGTTTGGTCTTTAAGCTGCAAGACATTAATAGAACTAAATATTGAAGCATTCATATTGCCAATCTATCTAAGGGTGTGCTTGGACTGAAATAAGGGTTTTCGGATTTTAGAAGATTTCTCAAAAATCGTGAGTTGTGCCAGCTGATTGTCTAGGGTTTTGTGCTAGCTAATCACAGACTTTACCTCGTTTTTCATGCTTTTGGAAAACGGGAGGGATGGCATCTATGCACTTTGACCAGGCGTCTACCTCTTATGCATTAAAGGCCAAATGACCAACAGATCATGCCAAATCATCTACATGGCACATCAATTCTGGAGCCTCTCGGCATTTTACAAACATGAGAGATTGGTTCACGGAGTATATGGCTTGCTTCGATTCTGTTATCTTTGGTGGTGGCGAAGAGTATACAGTTGTCGGCAAGGGTAACGTCTAGATCACATATGGTGGGAGAAATTTAATATTTCTCAATATATACTATGTGCCAAGCATGGAGCTTAATTTGCTCTCCGTGAGTTAGATTATGCAACACAATCCGAAGTTGGACATCATTTTCAGCTCACACAAGTGTCGAATTGTTGATAAGGAGTCCAAGAAAATTGTGGCAGTTGGGCTCGAGGATCATGGTTTGTATCGATTGCTTGATACAGGAGATCCTCTAGAGCATGTGTTGGTTGCGAGGAGTTCATCCATCAACACTCTTTGGCATCAATTGTATGGGCATCTCAATATTGCCTACCTCTCTTAGTTGGCTCGAGAGAATTTGGTAGAAGGCTTACCTAAGATTTAGCAGTAGACACATGGTGTTTGTTGAGCTTGCCAAGCAGGGAAGCAACATCGTACTCCATTTTTAGATGGAAAGTCTTGGAGAGCATCCAAGGTTCTATAGCTGGTTCATGCAGACGTTTGTGGACCAATGAATATTGCATCGGTCACTAGTGCTAGGTATTTCCTCCTGTTTGTTGATGATTTTAGTAGAAAAATGTGGGTGCATTTTCTCAAGGCAAAGTCACAAGTATTTAATGAATTTGAGAAGTTTAAAGCATTAGTTAAAAAAGAGTCTGGGTGTCAAATCGTCACTCTTAGGTCAGATAATGGTGGTGAGTTTTGTTCCAATGAGTTCATCAACTTTTGTGCTAAACACGATATTAAACGTCAGCTTACCACACCCTATACCCTTGAGCAAAATGGTGTTGTTGAGCAGAGGAATCGTACCATCATAGAGATGGCCTGTTGTATGTTGGAGAACAAAAATGTTCCCAAGAAATTTTGGGCTGAGGCAATGTATATTGTAGTATACCTTCTTAACCTGTCTCCCACATGGGCCGTTAAGAAGATGACCCCAAAGGAAGCATGGTCTGGGAGGAAACTAAGAATCACCTATCTTAGGGTTTTTGGTTCGACTGCTATGTTTAGATTCCAGATGCCAAGAGAACCAAGTTGGATTCCAAGAGCCAGAAGTTGATGCTAATAGGATATAGTGACAATCATAAGGCCTATTGGTTGATTGATGTGGCCATTGATCGTTTGACTTTCAGTAGGGATGTTGTGTTTGATGAGGAAGGTGGGCCCTTTTTGCTCTCTTCTCCCATCACTTTGACAATCGACTTCTAAAGACCAAGGATTTGGGAGCTAAGCTTTCAGTAGCTCCACCTGCAAGGAGGGATTTTGATGATTCTGACATTGTGGAATCTTATAAGCAAGATCCTCTACCAGCAGGGAGGGACTTTGATGATTCTGACATTTTGGAATAACCCAGGCAAGATTTTGTCCTAGCAGATTTTCCTCAAGATAACTTGGATCAGCATCCAAATGGCATTATTCTAGGCAGCCCAAGTCATGATGATGTTCATCTTGATTTGGAAGAAGATGCATCTCCTCTTTGTCCTAAGTGGTGGGCGAAGCTCATTGGTGATGTTCACGATGATGAGCTTGTCTAGGGAAGATCATCTAGAGGCAAGAGCAAGAAGAACAAAGTAAACTTTTCTCTTTTGGCCAACATTCAGAGTGTTTACGAGCCTCAACAGTATTCGGGGGCGAAGGGAAAACTTGAATGGGAAAAGGCTATGGATTTTGAACATCATAGTCTTTTGAAGAACAACATGTGGGTTCTATCAGATCTTCCACCACGAAAAAAATCCATTGGCTGCAAATGGGTATACAAGGTGAAATAGAAGGTTGATGGAACACTGGATAAATACAAGGCTCAGTTGGTGGCTAAGGGGTTCTCACAAAGAGAAGGTATTGACTATGAGGAAACCTTTGCTCCTACAACAAAGATGAACACCATCGGACTTGTCTTGGCCATGGTAGCACAGTTTGGTTGGAAGGTCCACTAGATGGATGTGAAGAGTGCCTTCCTCAATGGAGATTTGGAGGGAGAGGTATACATGATGCAACCTCCTGGTTTTAAGGTTGCAAGAAAAGAACACAAGGTGTGTAGATTGTTGAAGGCTCTTTATGGCCTAAAACATGCACCCAAGGCATTGTACTTGAAGTTTGACAAGTACTTGGTTGCAAAAAGGGGTTTCAGAGGAGTCCCTCAGATGCAAATTTGTATGTCAAAAACACTGGTAGTGATATCATCCTTCTTGTCATCTATGTGGATGATATCATCATTACTGGCAGTAGGTTACTTTTGATTGAACAAATCAAGTCAAATTTGTGTCAGACATTTGAGATGACGGACTTGGGTTTCCTACACTATTGTTTTGGTGTAGAAGTTTGGCAGATAGGTGGCAGTATCTTCATTTCTTAGTTGAAGTATGCTAGGAGTTTGTTGGAAAAATTCAAGATGGAAGATTGCAAAATCTCATCCACTCCTATGGAGAAGGGGTTGAAACTTTCAGCCAAATCAGACTTACCAGTGGTAAATGAATCTGCATTTAGGCAACTAGTGGGCAGCCTCATCTATCTTACTGCCACTAGACCTTATCTTAGTTTCATTGTGAGCTACATTTCTCGTTTCATGATTGCCCCTAAGGCATAACATTGGGTTGCCGCGAAGTGAGTACTGAGGTATGTCAAAGGGACACCTGACTTTGGCATTCTGTACAACAAATGCAAAGATCCTAGGTTGGTTGGTTTTATAGACTCCGATTAGGCAAGTTTAGTTGATGACAGGTGGTCCACTTTTGGGTATGTTTTTAGTTTTGGTATAGGTGCAGTCACATGGACAAGCAAGAAGCAACAAGTAGTAGCTCTTTCCTCAATCAAGGTAGAGTATTGGGGAACAATTAAGGCCGCATGTGAGACAGTATGGCTTTGAAGGATGCTTGCTGACATGCAGATGTCTCAAGCAAGGCCTTTACCCTTGTTTTGTGATAATCAAAGGGTTCTCAAACTTGCTAAGAATCTAGTCTTCCATGAGCGAACCAAGCACGTTGAGCTCCATTGTCACTTCATCAGACAACTTGTTGAAGATGGATATGTGATGTTGCAGTATGTTCCAACTCAGGATCAAACTGCAGACATTTTCACCAAGTCTCTCAATCCGGAGAAATTCGTAAAATTTCAAGATAGTTAGTAGGATGACCATTAAGGGAGGGTATTAAACTATTATTGTATTATTTAATGGGCATCTTAGCCTTTAGTTAGATAGTAGTTTACTTTCAGTTAACTTAGTTTGCTTCAATTAGCTTTTAGTAACTTTTAGTTAATTACTTTTGTTAACAATTGTTTCCTTTTAGAAACATCGTCTTGTATTGTATTATTTAAGGAGTTTTCCTCTCCTTTGTAAATAATGAATATCAATTATCATTTCATGAATAGTATGTTGGCCCCACAGTTGCCGTTGCACCAAAAGATCGACTTGTTAATGCTCGATACAACTGCTAGAGTTAACGGATCCATGGGAGGCGGTTAGTCCATGTCATGAATCTCGAAGGGAGCGCTGATCATTTGCCAACAATCTCCCCCTCAGTGCAAGCCGAGGGGATTCGAACCCGACACCTTTGGCTCTGATACCAATTGTTGGCCCCACAATTGCCATTGCACTAAAAGATTGACTTGTTAATGCCCGATACAACTGTCAGAGTTAACGGCTCTACGGGAGGCGGTTAGTCCATGTCACGAATCTCGAAGGGAGCACTGACCATTTGCCAACATAGTATAGTAAGGTAGGATTTCCTCAATGTTTTGAGGGAGGGGAATTATTTGTCTTCTAGAAGCCATAATTAAAGCCACAAAAGAAAAGAAAAGGTGCAAGAAGCTTAAGTGTGCTAGAAACTAGATCACTTTGTTTGATATCTATAGTGGTCGTAACCTTGTATAAATATGTATGTTCACCTGTAAAGAATTTGTAGCATTCATGCAAGTACATTTATTTTTAATAGGTGTTACTTTAACTAAGAATGACACTCATTAAGTCTTCTCATAATGGAAGTGCTCAAATACTAGTTTTCATAGGTTTATTGCTTAGGATGGGATGAAAAGAGTCACCTTTACCAGGACTTTTTATATGTTAGTTTTTTCATATTGACTTCTTTACGTTGTAGGGACCTGCAAACCTACACAAGTGTTCAAGAATTAGTGGCATAACATTGTGCCCCTTACTCTTTTTGTATGTATATCCACCATTCATACATGTGTACTTATAATTCATATTTGTCATCTTCGATTATATTCCATTCTTCTAACCTCTAAGATGCAAGGTGATGGGGTCCCTTTAACTCCATCATTAAGAACATCCTTTTCCAAGTAGGATCAAAGGTAACCTATCTTAAAGGATAGAATAAAATCTAGCTAGCAATCTCATTTGTAAAGATCTCCTAGGAAATGATGAAAAACTTATTCAATAATTAACAAATACAATCTCATGCCTCTTTACACTATCATGAGATGAGAAAGGATGGCATTTCTAGTATCTTGGAACCTAGGTCTTCAAGATCATATAATGAGGATCACTTGAAGCAAGAGAAGCAACATTTAATGAACATTTTTCAGAAATATTGCTTACTTGAAGAAATAGATTGCTAGGGCTTTCCAACAAGTAAAGAGGGATGGTTATGTCAACGGCAATATGAAGAATTTAAATATTGGCCTATAGCGAGTATCTAGGGCACTAGATGTAATGTCCCCTCCTAGCCTCTGAGTAGTGCTTATGACCTTTAGCCTATTCAAGAGTTCCTGTAGGCTAAATGGTTCTGGTAAGGGAACTCAATTCCAGTTCTTTATGTTGGGTTTTCGGAGTTCAAGAGGACTTTCTATTTTTAGCAGAGGACCAGTCCAATGCTTACTGTTTACAGTAAGCCCTTTGGCTTATCTATTGTCATTCTAGCTTGAGTTTTTGGTGTTTTTACTATTTTTAGTACTTACTAAAAAGTCTATTTGTGGAAAGTTGGACCAGGTCAGGCTACCTCCAACAACATTATTTCTGTTGAGGTGTTGGGTTGCAAAGGTTGGATTATTTTAATGTCTATTTCCTCTCTAAAAATGAATTAAATAAAGTTACTTTATAATTTTAAGTTGAGGGTCGGAGTGGACATAAGTTGTACCTAGGCGCCTAGTGTATTGACTTCATATTGTTTTTAAAGCATCAAAAATGCTTTTGAAGGCTGATTAAATGAACGCCCAAGAGGACTAAAGTTTGAGTCAAAAATTAAATAAAACAAAAGCAAATAACAAAAGGGGTGTTGAACTTAGTGATGGATTAGGGTTTTCTTGAAGCTGGTCGCCCTAATCTCTTGTTGAGACTTTATATTCTCATTTTGAAGCCTCATTTCTTCATGTTGAAATGGTTGCATAAGGAGATGTTGCTGGTTTTACACCAGAGGACTGAAAACAGGTGTTGAGGACGGAAACCCTTGGCATTGAGGAGCTGGTTTCGGTAGTGCAATATCTACCCTAGCTGGTTGAGGTGTGGTTCCATTCAAGGACCATTTTCAGGGCTTCATTGTTGCAGTTCAGTCAAACAGGATTAAATTTTTTGAGTATTTTTGAAGTGTGGTCAGTTGGGTTTTGGCTTATGATAGTGTAGCCTCATTTTGGTGTGTTTTCAGAGTGTTTTGGAAGTGGTTTCAGTATTTCCTGGTCAATTTGGCAACTGGGTCTGAACCTGGTTATTTGTTTATAACTCCCAAATGGCATGAGATTTGATTATGGGTATGCTTCCTATGTGTGCTCTTCTCCAAGGCGATTCAAGACATATATTCACACATATTTATTGGTCAAGGAATGATTTATAGAGACAGATTGCCCTATTTCAGCTAGCGTCTAGTTTGAGGTTGATATTCCAGTTTCAATCTGCTCGCCCAGCTGCTGCTTATTCAGTCATGTGGAGCTGTTGGAGTGAAGTTTTGGCATTGGTTATTGGTAGGGTTTGATGGTTTTTATTCTTGAAGTCAAACATAGCAGATTGGAGATATATGGTTGCTGTTTGTGCTTCATTATACCATGTCTGGAAGTGTTTCTTAAGTCTGAAAATTGTATTTTGAAAGGACTGAAATTTTTTCTCATTATTTCTGAGCAATACAATCTGAAAGTAATCCTTGCATCAAGTCTTTCAATGTTATTTTCTGTTTATATGCATCTATTTCTTTAGTATGTTAAATCATTGAATGGCATATGAAAACAAGCAAACAACATCACATCAAAAACCAATTAGCAAACAGAAAAAATCAGTGGTCTTACATTACACTAGAATATTGACATGGTGTTCCTTCTAGAAAGCTTCGAAAGGTGCTTGAATCCGCAAAGAATGGTTTAGAGCCAAAGGCAAACATTGTGGTCTACAACATTCCTTTTTCTTGTGGGTAACCTTGCATAGTGAAGATGGGGAGGTCAAATCAAACAAGGATAAAAAAATATAGTGTTTGACAATTATTTTAAAAGGTGGAGAAATCAGCTTTAGTGGAAAATTCAGAGTTCTACCAAGCATGACATATGCATAGAAAAGGCTAGGATCATTGTGAAGGAAGATTATTGCTTTAAGTGTAGTTTCTAAAGGTCCAAGATATTGCAAAAGACCTAAACAATTTAAATAGGGATGAAGAATTGAGCTTCAGTCACAACAAGGTAACATACTATATCCAATTGAATCTATCTAGCAATATGGAATACAATATACATCATTAGTGTTGAATGAGGCCTATAGATCTTTTCATGGCCTGATGATGCCTTTTGATTCATGTAGTAGTATGAATCCTATAATTACATCAACTTTAGATATGATCTCTTAGTTGGTAACACCTTTCACTCCACAAGCTTTCCTTGTACCCTTTTTGGGGGACAATAATGACTTAATGTTCTTGCCCATTATACTTTACATTGCAAGTGTAAGGCAAACTATTATGCATTGGGGTTAAATCACATGTTTCGCTTCACCTTCTCCAGGTTTTTTTTGTTATCTATGCAGCTATAGACAAATCTCTTATGGTATGACATAATAAATTAGAGGGATTTGTACATAATCATTTTCCCTACTAATCTAATGAGAATATTTCAGACATCTCTCTAGGTGAAGATATCAACATATGAGTTGCCATCATATCATTAGATATCCAGCTCACTCACATGTGTTGTTAACCCACTCATATCCCTCGAGACACCATCTTAAGGTCGAAGATACAAGTAGCTGGCCTATAAGCAAATAGTCTTTGTCATATAAAATTGTCCATATCAAGTTGTGGCATGATGTACTTTTGTATTGCAACTGGTATAATAATCACAATCTATGCTTTTATTATTGGCTCTTTGTGTACATATTTTAACAATATTCTGCTCTTTATTCATTTACAGTTTAGTTAAATTTTGGTTATCTTTGTTCATCAGTTGACATTATGCTTTGCTTTTGCTCAAGACATTATAAGTTTTGATAATTTAGAGCATTGGCCTTGGATACTCAAGGGATTCCAATCTCCTTTTAATTTTTTAGTGTGGATAAATCATTTTCAAATTTTCAATCTATGTTACACCAATTTTTGGGATGGGGATGGGGGATCCGTTTTTGGGATGAATTTTTTGGGACATCATTTTTTAGAGGATGACTATTAAAAAGTAATGAAAATTTAAAATATAGGAAATTTCAAATATTCATATGATAACATTGATAATGCGATCATTATATACATTATAGAACCTTAATACATAAGTTTATAATTGAATTGAGATTTCAGATTTCAGATTTCACATGAGTTGAAAAACAAATTAACAAAATTTCACTACTTTTATTGTCAATGTGCATATATATTTAACCATTAATAACTAGCATCGATATATATTAAATTGAATGTGCTTACCACTTGGAACAGTCAAATGTTTGTTCACTCATATAATATATAGTAAGCATATTCAACTTTATATATATATTTATA
The DNA here is from genome assembly GCA_007258455.2 of Sequoia sempervirens. NCBI lineage: Eukaryota > Viridiplantae > Streptophyta > Pinopsida > Cupressales > Cupressaceae > Sequoia > Sequoia sempervirens. The sequence goes on from VDFB02299674.1 coordinate 27,773, forward strand.
TATATAAAGTTGAATATGCTTACTACTTGGAATAGTCAAATGTTTGTTTGTTCATATTCAAGTAGTAGTTTTATAATATTGTATCTATGTTACACTAAATTTTCGGGATGAGGATTAGGGGACACATTTCTAGGATGGATATTTTAGGAGGCTATTTTAGGGGATAGAAGGAGATGACTATTAAAAAAATGAAAAAATTACAAATATTGGAAAATTTCAAATATTCATATGATATAATTGATAAGGCATTCATCATAGACATAATAGAACCTTATTACATAACATTAGAGCTGAATTGAGATTTCACATGAGATTCAACACTCAAATTAACAAATGTCAAAATTTCATTGCTTTCAAGGTTGATGTACATATATATTATATAAAAATTACAACAAAATGCCCAAAGGATGTGGTCAATTGTGTATGTGTAAAAAAATGTTGCTTGTTCATCCAACATGGCCCAAAATGATTTTTAACTTTTTTCTTTTTACAACTAGAGTGGGGGTTTTGGGGTGGTGGTCCCTAGTTGGGTCCAGGGGTAACACCTCTCGTGAGGTCCAAGATTAGCAATTGTGGTGTGCTCCCTATCATGATATAAGGTTGGTTTGAGGGGCAAAACTCTTGCCTCCAAGCCCAAATTAAAACCTTTGAGACCACACTCACCTTCGAGGTGCATGATATTTTCCATAATTTAATCGCTTTTGTGTTGTATTTGATATTAGTATCATACTATAATAGCATGATCTGTATAAGCAAAAAATAATGTTTATAACTTAAAGTGGTTTGGAATAGAAGAGGGAGCCATCTTTTAGTCATTTAGGGTTGAGTGTGGTGTGGGGAGGGCATAACTGAAGAGAATAAAATAATTTTTTACTAGGGTTTTAAAAAAATAAACTAGCTTTGCACCCATCCCTAGAATGATAGGTTGTCGCCACATAGAGTTTTCTGTTTTTGAAACATATTCACCAAAAAGTTACAAGCATGGGATGGCAAGGGGGTGTTTTTGAGGTATATCCAGAATGTCCTTGCTACAAGATGCATCCCCAAGGAACATAGTATTATATAAATACCTTAAGGTTTTGTGATGCTCTTGTAGTTAAAATGTTTGCACAACTGATGCAACATTTTGATTGGATACCTTATACCTTTGCAATGAGCTTATCTAACTTTAGCTAGACTTAGTGCAAATTTAATTTGAAAAATACACTAGAATTGGAAAATGTTTTGTCCAACATATTGGTCTTGAATTTCAAGGTTATATAGATGGCACTTTAAAATGATTTACACACAATTATAAGCAATGTATAGGTGTCAAGTATATGGATTGTATTTTGATAGAGTACTAAAATTTCCTAGTGACATGGTGCACACCTAATGATTTGAAAATCAATGGCCATTGAAATAATAGTTTAATTTATATTGTTGATAACTTTCTCTGGCTGAAGCAGTTGTTGTACTTATTGAAACCAAGATCTACTTGAATTGAGAATTGTAGCAAACTAATTGACAATCATTAGTTTAAAAAAATCGTACATATAAATTGTTGTGTGGCTTGTGGTTGCCAAATATTGGATATGGGACATGTTGATGGAAAGGCTTCATGAATTTTGAGCAAAATTTTGAGTACTAAGGGAAGTGTAATCTATATCATGAGCTGCAAGGTGGCATTATTGTTTCATCGTTAGACTATAGGGTTAAAACAAAGCCAATGCCATGTCCTTTTTTCTCTTTTTTTCAAATTTTTGTTTTTTTTTGATTGGGTTGTAGGGGACTGTTAGTCGTCCTTGGGACATCTAGGGATGTTTCCTAAAATTCTGCAAATCAGGAATGGTTGGGGAATGTTTTCGACCATCTTTTTTCCCCGAAATGCTCCCTTTGAGGGACATGGTTTTAAAACGTAGGTGAGATGTCCCTAGGGTACATAGTTTTCAATGCAAAACATGACCCTAATGC
>VDFB02299675.1:0-11827 GCA_007258455.2 Sequoia sempervirens
TACTATTTTTAGTACTTACTAAAAATAGTCTATTTGTGGAAAGTTGGACCAGGTCAGGCTACCTCCAACAACATTATTTCTGTTGAGGTGTTGGGTTGCAAAGGTTGGATTATTTTAATGTCTATTTCCTCTCTAAAAATGAATTAAATAAAGTTACTTTATAATTTTAAGTTGAGGGTCGGAGTGGACATAAGTTGTACCTAGGCGCCTAGTGTATTGACTTCATATTGTTTTTAAAGCATCAAAAATGCTTTTGAAGGCTGATTAAATGAACGCCCAAGAGGACTAAAGTTTGAGTCAAAAATTAAATAAAACAAAAGCAAATAACAAAAGGGGTGTTGAACTTAGTGATGGATTAGGGTTTTCTTGAAGCTGGTCGCCCTAATCTCTTGTTGAGACTTTATATTCTCATTTTGAAGCCTCATTTCTTCATGTTGAAATGGTTGCATAAGGAGATGTTGCTGGTTTTACACCAGAGGACTGAAAACAGGTGTTGAGGACGGAAACCCTTGGCATTGAGGAGCTGGTTTCGGTAGTGCAATATCTACCCTAGCTGGTTGAGGTGTGGTTCCATTCAAGGACCATTTTCAGGGCTTCATTGTTGCAGTTCAGTCAAACAGGATTAAATTTTTTGAGTATTTTTGAAGTGTGGTCAGTTGGGTTTTGGCTTATGATAGTGTAGCCTCATTTTGGTGTGTTTTCAGAGTGTTTTGGAAGTGGTTTCAGTATTTCCTGGTCAATTTGGCAACTGGGTCTGAACCTGGTTATTTGTTTATAACTCCCAAATGGCATGAGATTTGATTATGGGTATGCTTCCTATGTGTGCTCTTCTCCAAGGCGATTCAAGACATATATTCACACATATTTATTGGTCAAGGAATGATTTATAGAGACAGATCGCCCTATTTCAGCTAGCGTCTAGTTTGAGGTTGATATTCCAGTTTCAATCTGCTCGCCCAGCTGCTGCTTATTCAGTCATGTGGAGCTGTTGGAGTGAAGTTTTGGCATTGGTTATTGGTAGGGTTTGATGGTTTTTATTCTTGAAGTCAAACATAGCAGATTGGAGATATATGGTTGCTGTTTGTGCTTCATTATACCATGTCTGGAAGTGTTTCTTAAGTCTGAAAATTGTATTTTGAAAGGACTGAAATTTTTTCTCATTATTTCTGAGCAATACAATCTGAAAGTAATCCTTGCATCAAGTCTTTCAATGTTATTTTCTGTTTATATGCATCTATTTCTTTAGTATGTTAAATCATTGAATGGCATATGAAAACAAGCAAACAACATCACATCAAAAACCAATTAGCAAACAGAAAAAATCAGTGGTCTTACATTACACTAGAATATTGACATGGTGTTCCTTCTAGAAAGCTTCGAAAGGTGCTTGAATCCGCAAAGAATGGTTTAGAGCCAAAGGCAAACATTGTGGTCTACAACATTCCTTTTTCTTGTGGGTAACCTTGCATAGTGAAGATGGGGAGGTCAAATCAAACAAGGATAAAAAAATATAGTGTTTGACAATTATTTTAAAAGGTGGAGAAATCAGCTTTAGTGGAAAATTCAGAGTTCTACCAAGCATGACATATGCATAGAAAAGGCTAGGATCATTGTGAAGGAAGATTATTGCTTTAAGTGTAGTTTCTAAAGGTCCAAGATATTGCAAAAGACCTAAACAATTTAAATAGGGATGAAGAATTGAGCTTCAGTCACAACAAGGTAACATACTATATCCAATTGAATCTATCTAGCAATATGGAATACAATATACATCATTAGTGTTGAATGAGGCCTATAGATCTTTTCATGGCCTGATGATGCCTTTTGATTCATGTAGTAGTATGAATCCTATAATTACATCAACTTTAGATATGATCTCTTAGTTGGTAACACCTTTCACTCCACAAGCTTTCCTTGTACCCTTTTTGGGGGACAATAATGACTTAATGTTCTTGCCCATTATACTTTACATTGCAAGTGTAAGGCAAACTATTATGCATTGGGGTTAAATCACATGTTTCGCTTCACCTTCTCCAGGTTTTTTTTGTTATCTATGCAGCTATAGACAAATCTCTTATGGTATGACATAATAAATTAGAGGGATTTGTACATAATCATTTTCCCTACTAATCTAATGAGAATATTTCAGACATCTCTCTAGGTGAAGATATCAACATATGAGTTGCCATCATATCATTAGATATCCAGCTCACTCACATGTGTTGTTAACCCACTCATATCCCTCGAGACACCATCTTAAGGTCGAAGATACAAGTAGCTGGCCTATAAGCAAATAGTCTTTGTCATATAAAATTGTCCATATCAAGTTGTGGCATGATGTACTTTTGTATTGCAACTGGTATAATAATCACAATCTATGCTTTTATTATTGGCTCTTTGTGTACATATTTTAACAATATTCTGCTCTTTATTCATTTACAGTTTAGTTAAATTTTGGTTATCTTTGTTCATCAGTTGACATTATGCTTTGCTTTTGCTCAAGACATTATAAGTTTTGATAATTTAGAGCATTGGCCTTGGATACTCAAGGGATTCCAATCTCCTTTTAATTTTTTAGTGTGGATAAATCATTTTCAAATTTTCAATCTATGTTACACCAATTTTTGGGATGGGGATGGGGGATCCGTTTTTGGGATGAATTTTTTGGGACATCATTTTTTAGAGGATGACTATTAAAAAGTAATGAAAATTTAAAATATAGGAAATTTCAAATATTCATATGATAACATTGATAATGCGATCATTATATACATTATAGAACCTTAATACATAAGTTTATAATTGAATTGAGATTTCAGATTTCAGATTTCACATGAGTTGAAAAACAAATTAACAAAATTTCACTACTTTTATTGTCAATGTGCATATATATTTAACCATTAATAACTAGCATCGATATATATTAAATTGAATGTGCTTACCACTTGGAACAGTCAAATGTTTGTTCACTCATATAATATATAGTAAGCATATTCAACTTTATATATATATTTATATATATAAAGTTGAATATGCTTACTACTTGGAATAGTCAAATGTTTGTTTGTTCATATTCAAGTAGTAGTTTTATAATATTGTATCTATGTTACACTAAATTTTCAGGATGAGGATTAGGGGACACATTTCTAGGATGGATATTTTAGGAGGCTATTTTAGGGGATAGAAGGAGATGACTATTAAAAAAATGAAAAAATTACAAATATTGGAAAATTTCAAATATTCATATGATATAATTGATAAGGCATTCATCATAGACATAATAGAACCTTATTACATAACATTAGAGCTGAATTGAGATTTCACATGAGATTCAACACTCAAATTAACAAATGTCAAAATTTCATTGCTTTCATGGTTGATGTACATATATATTATATAAAAATTACAACAAAATGCCCAAAGGATGTGGTCAATTGTGTATGTGTAAAAAACTGTTGCTTGTTCATCCAACATGGCCCAAAATGATTTTTAACTTTTTTCTTTTTACAACTAGAGTGGGGGTTTTGGGGTGGTGGTCCCTAGTTGGGTCCAGGGGTAACACCTCTCGTGAGGTCCAAGAGTAGCAATTGTGGTGTGCTCCCTATCATGATATATGGTTGGTTTGAGGGGCAAAACTCTTGCCTCCAAGCCCAAATTAAAACCTTTGAGACCACACTCACCTTCGAGGTGCATGATATTTTCCATAATTTAATCGCTTTTGTGTTGTATTTGATATTAGTATCATACTATAATAGCATGATCTGTATAAGCAAAAAATAATGTTTATAACTTAAAGTGGTTTGGAATAGAAGAGGGAGCCATCTTTTAGTCATTTAGGGTTGAGTGTGGTGTGGGGAGGGCATAACTGAAGAGAATAAAATAATTTTTTACTAGGGTTTTAAAAAAATAAACTAGCTTTGCACCCATCCCTAGAATGATAGGTTGTCGCCACATAGAGTTTTCTGTTTTTGAAACATATTCACCAAAAAGTTACAAGCATGGGATGGCAAGGGGGTGTTTTTGAGGTATATCCAGAATGTCCTTGCTACAAGATGCATCCCCAAGGAACATAGTATTATATAAATACCTTAAGGTTTTGTGATGCTCTTGTAGTTAAAATGTTTGCACAACTGATGCAACATTTTGATTGGATACCTTATACCTTTGCAATGAGCTTATCTAACTTTAGCTAGACTTAGTGCAAATTTAATTTGAAAAATACACTAGAATTGGAAAATGTTTTGTCCAACATATTGGTCTTGAATTTCAAGTTTATATAGATGGCACTTTAAAATGATTTACACACAATTATAAGCAATGTATAGGTGTCAAGTATATGGATTGTATTTTGATAGAGTACTAAAATTTCCTAGTGACATGGTGCACACCTAATGATTTGAAAATCAATGGCCATTGAAATAATAGTTTAATTTATATTGTTGATAACTTTCTCTGGCTGAAGCAGTTGTTGTACTTATTGAAACCAAGATCTACTTGAATTGAGAATTGTAGCAAACTAATTGACAATCATTAGTTTAAAAAAATCGTACATATAAATTGTCGTGTGGCTTGTGGTTGCCAAATACTGGATATGGGACATGTTGATGGAAAGGCTTCATGAATTTTGAGCAAAATTTGGAGTACTAAGGGAAGTGTCATCTATATCATGAGCTGCAAGGTGGCATTATTGTTTCATCGTTAGACTATAGGGTTAAAACAAAGCCAATGCCATGTCCTTTTTTCTTTTTTTTTCAATTTTTTGTTTTTTTTTTGATTGGGTTGTAGGGGATTGTTAGTCGTCCTTGGGACATCTAGGGATATTTCCTAAAATTCTGCAAATCGGGAATGGTTGGGGAATGTTTTCGACCATCTTTTTTCCCCGAAATGCTCCCTTTGAGGGACATGGTTTTAAAATGTAGGTGAGATGTCCCTAGGGTACATAGTTTTCAATGCAAAACATGACCCTAATGCACTGTGATTTCTCTATAAGGATTTCATGAAAGAATCATAAAACATGCAATGAAAAACATGCTTCTCATGGGCTATTATTGTGCATCTAAATGCTTAACCACCATGGCAAGTCAATCTACTTGAACATGCTTGTGATATGTAACACAAGGTTTTCTTAGGTTGTTTTTGTTTAGCTACAAAGCATAGGTGTAAACTGCCACATTTTGGATCTTTTGTTAGCCAATATGGTTTTGCCATGCCTCCTTGTAGTTTAGAACAATTCTAGGTAGTAGTCTACACAACAACCTTATTTCAATGGCTGTTGCTTTTTTTAAGAATTAATGACATGAAAAATGACATTATAAAATGAACTTCAATTATGGGCTGAGAAAATTATTGAGAATGCACATTTTAAGACAACATACATGCCCATGAGCATAAATATGTTTTTTTTTGATTGAATATTGAGGGATCTATAGGGGCCCTCACTTGAAAATAAAAGTAGCCAACAAAAAAATGGTCATAACGATCAATTGACAAGCAAAGAAAAGGACAAACAACCTAGTCGACCAAAAACCACCAAGCAAAAAGACACCACTAGTTGAGACCAAAACTAACAGGCTCGCCACCACCAACCTACTCAAAGACACCCTAGCCACCAACACTACTAGCAAGATTCATTACCCAACCATCCAAGTAGATAGCCACCACTTTTTCTCTACCATCTTGACCATCCATAGAAGTATCATTTATATAAGTAGATTTAAGGGCTAGGAATTTCACCCCATGAAACGCTTCCAACTGCTCTTTGCCCTCAATAGTTTACCTTCCACCCACCCACATGAGTGGGTGACTATTAATTTATCCACCATTGTACACAAGTCTAGGCAAAAAGACTTAAGGACCTTGAATTCCTTATACACAATCAAAATTTCCTTACTCACCATACTCACATCCCTATTGTGATCAAGGATTTTATTCCTTTTGACTTCACTAGTTCACCTCCAAATCATCACTAGCTCACCTCCATGGTAGCAAATTGGGAAGGGTGGAAGAGTCACAAGAGCCACATCTAAAGCTCTTGTGAGGGAATAACCATTGACAACTTCACAATGAAATCTTCCTGGATAGAAGCCTTTGGTTGAGCAGGGCTAGCTTCCCTAATGCCAAATGGTACCAACACCCTCTACACAAAATTGATTAATATTAATGTATATGTACTTATCTTTAGAAAAAAAATTGTAGAAGAGGTTAAAGTCAAAACTTAATTTAGGGTTACAAGAATCCCTTCTTTTTACGACTCCCTTCACAAAATTGATTAATATTAATGTATATGTACTTATGTTTAGAAAAAATTATGTAAAAGAGATTAAAGCCAAAACTTAATTTAGCGTTGCAAGAATCCCTTCTTTTTATGACTCAAAAAATAGACATAACAAGAATTCATTGATTCCAAGAAGCTTTAAGTTTTGTGTGCAATACTTTGTGCAAAAATGCTTTTCATAAGGATGGAGCTTTGCATTAACGTTTAACTTGTGCATAGGTTGAGGAGTTGAAAAGACTGCAATCAACTTGTTTGAAAAAAGATAGAACGTAGTGGAAGATAGAGTAGAGGTGCGTATTAGAAACCCTACCTCCTTGGTAGGAATCTTCGGGCTTCGAAGAGTGGCTCCAACAAACCATACTAGTCAACAAAATATTAACAGGTGCAAGCTACAACCTAGACCTACCAAGAAGCCTGATGTTGAGCCTTGGCACATTAGATAAACCATAAAAATCCCAAGGATGGATTGTGTGGAACCAAAAACACCTTGCCATAAATAGGAACACCTCAACACAAAACATGAGCCAATATGTGTGAAGAGGGTCACACCACACAATCATAAAATGACAAACTTCCAACTTAAACACATGCCTCTAGCTTTGTGCACTAGTCAAGAATCAAGAATCATCATACCAAATACAGCCTGAGATAGGCTATGAAATAACAATTGCCAACATGTAGCAATAGGGAAAAGGCCACCCACAACAATTATGGGGCTTAAAATCTAACAACATGTCCAATTGTGGCCAAGAATTAATGTGCTCATTGATGAGGGCCAAGAAAGGATCCTAATTAACACATGCATTGGCAAGAAAATTTGCCATTTAGTTGGATTCTCCAAAGCAATGAGAAGCACAATCATAAAATGACACACTTCCAACTTAAATACAAGCTGCCACCTTTGTGCATCGGTTGAGAATTAAGAGTCAACATACCAAATACAACTTGAGAAAGACTATGGAATGACAATTGCCAACACATAACAATAGTGAAAAGGCCACCCACAACAATTATGGGGCTTGAAATCTAACAATTTGTCCAATCCTGGCCAAGAATTAATGCACTCATTGAAAAGGGCTAAGAAAGGATCCTAATTAACGCGTGTTGGCTAGAAAGTTCACCATTGAGTTGGATTCTCAAAAGCAGCGAGAACACATTATTTCATCAAATGATTTACTCAAAGCTAACAACTATTCCAAAAAATGATGATTCCTCTAGTTCGGGTAAGAACCCTCATGAAGGCCTTGGATCACAATCAAGGAGTGGAGTCTCCTTCCACCACTAATCTTCTACATCCAAGAGAAGAGGCTAGAACAATATTTAACACAATTGCTTTCCATTCCACCTCGTTGTTAGACTTGTTACCGAGGAAGAAAGTGCCACCACTAATGAAGTAACCACTTAAATTATGAGTCAACTCTGCAGCCCTAGCTGATCCAGAGTTATTTGGGGATGCAACATCAAAATTAAAGTTGAGAAAACCTTCAAAAGGTTTCATCCAAGCCATATTTTTGTGCACTAACTGATTATTGCATACCTCTTTAATGGGGGCATACAATATGTTTTTAATGTGTTGAATAAAGTAGCAAAAATCCATGACAAAAACATGCCATGATAAGTTGGAGGAAGCCAAACAACAAAGGTTTAGTCTTTAAAGGAAGTGTGGTGTTTGTTTGAGAGTGCAAAGGCTCAGTCTTAGATTGTATGAAGTGGAAGTGCTAAGAATTAGTCGGAAGAGAACTGAGAGTTATAGAATATTTGATATTTTCTTGGTAATCCTTGCCTTTTGTTAGGATTAATATATTACTACAATACAAATTATTTTTTTATGAGGTTCACGTATTTCAAAGTATAAACACTTGTAGCTTTTACATCCAAACTAAATATTAAATAGATCAAGTTCTTAAAGAAATATGACCTCCAATCAACAATGGAACTTATGCACACCCAGGGGTGTTAGTATTGAATTTCCATGAACAAAATGATAAATCTGCATCATGTTTGCAGAGAATAATATAAATGAAATATTAGTTATTTGGGGTGATTTTTAGATTGTTTGCATTGGCTTTATAAAAACCTTTTACCATCAATCACCCTACAACTACCTTATGGGAAATTCCCACACACAAGTAACCTAAACTACCAACTATCAGACCCGATGACATATTACAAACTAAGATGTTTTATTTAATTAGTAACTCTACTATACATACTATAGATGAAATATCTAGTCCCAACATTCCCCCCTGCTGTTACATCAAACTGAATAAAGGAAGGAATGCTGCACTGGGTATGCTGCACTGGGTCTAGATTCTAAACCTAACAGCCTCGTAGTAGAAATCTGATGCAGCAGCTCCACCAAATCTTCAAACTCACCCAGAACACACATAAGTCACAACTAATTTCATCGGCGTATCTTGACTGTCAAACAATACCTGCAAATCCTCTGTACTACATAAAAGAACAAATCCCAATCTCCATTCAAAATGAGAGACAACTCTTTTCTAATTGTCCACCCTCCCGTGAGAGTGTCAAAATCCCTCCTTCAGTGCTAAAACTGAACAAATCTTTCTTCCAGTGTATGGTAAGAACAAAACCAATAAATTTAAATACACTAACCAGATCACGAAGAGCACAAACCAATAAATTTAAATACACTAACCAATAAAATCAATATTCCTCCAGCCTCTTCTTTCACCACATTAATTTTATCTGCTGAATGTAGCTTTACAATTTCCATGTATCACGAAGAGCAAAAGCAATAAAATAGTCTTAGTATCACAAGCAAGATGTGCATCATTGATTGCAATGATAATAACTATTTGCAAGGTGTTGGTGGCCTTTTACAATAAAACTATCTCCTATAATGAATGTTGACACATAATTTGGGCAAGGAGCTTTGAACATGTAAGCTTAATAATACAAAGGTCATCAACTAAAACGAACTCTTCTACAACATGCATTTGGTAAGAAAAGCAAATGGTGTTTGAATTATTCTTTTGCTTTGTTTTTCACTGCCTTGAGATTTTTTGGGCACATTCTTGCTCGTATGCGCTTCCTTTACTTTCCTCATTGGCATCAAAACAAATATTTTATGTCAAAAAACTACTTCAAGATGGAAAATTTGCAAATGAATATTATTGGCACAGGGAATAATGTAAAAAATTCATGCTTGCTGCCTCAAATTCTTATGCCTATTGCTCCTCCTATTCCCTGATGTGGCATGTATAGAAGAAATAATAAAAACCTTATTGCTGTTCTCAATATTGTGGGATGTACAAATCTGGTAAAAATAAACAAATTTTTGAACAATCCTTGTTGTCGTCAACGGCACAATTTGTTGGGAATGAGAAATGATTTCTATACATTGTCTTCAAAGCAGCATCTATTTAGAAGATCCACATGGTTTTAGAATACCAACAACCCAGCTGTAGTTAAAATCACATTCCACATTGAATCCTCAACAATTTACCGTTCATACTCAATGTAAGGATCTATGCAAACAACACTTTCAATGACAAATGTCAGTTCTATCCTTCAAAACAATACAAGAACTAAAAGGGGAAATATTGCAATGTCCAGCAAACAAACTAAAATTTCAACTTTACTACACTATCTCCAAGATATCTCAAACTATACTCCATTGTGCTCCTCGTACATCTGAGTGCATGTTTTGCTGCATCCTAATGCTCTTGCTTTGGTTCCACCATTAATTGACTCAAGGTGTTCAACTGCAAAACATATATCTGGTCTAATGTTGACCAAATACATTTAGGAACCTATCAATTGCTTGTGCAACATGGGATCCACCAACTCTGAATTTGAAGCTATCACCTTGTTTAGAACAATGATCATAGGTGTGGCCATAGGTTTGCAATCCTCCATTCAGAATTGCGTTTGGATCTCAATTGCATACTTACCCTACCCAAGGAAGATCTCCCCTGGTTTCTGCCAAACCTCTAAACCCAAGAAGTATAATACATCATGCCACTTAGTAGCTAAATCTGCTTTGCACCCTGCAATGAGCTGCTTTGCTCTTGTAATAGACAAGTCATCCACATATAACACCAAAATAAGTAGATTGGTCCCAACAATTATATAATATAGATTAGGATTTGCTTCACTTTTTGTGAAGTCCATACTTTGCAGATATTCATCTATTTTGGAATACCAAGCTCTCAGTGCCTAGTGCCTGTTTGAGTCCATATAAGGGTTTCTTGAGCTTGCAAACATTGGATTCCTTCTCATTTACCTTCGGGCTCAAAGCCTTGAGGTTGCTCTACATACAATTCTTTCTCAATGATATCATTAAGAAAAGTTGTCTTAAAATCCATCTGATGTATTTTCCATCCCATGAATGACACTAATGACATAATTGTTTTAATGGAAGTGTATTTGGTGAATGCAGTTAATATCTCATCATAGTCTAATCCCTCTTTCTGGGAGAACCCTCTCGCCACAAACCTCACTTAGAACTTCTCAATGATGCCATTTGCAACATGCTTGATTTTGTATAGCCACTTGGAACTCACAATTGATTTCTCTTTCGGTCTTTGCACTATGTCCAATACATTATTTTTAATGATGGATGTGTATTCTTCCACCATAACATCTCACCAAATCTATTGATCTACTGCTTCTTGGAAGTTGGAAGGCTTTAAATCTATGATGTCACATCATTGAAATGTAATTTGGAAACTTCTTTGGAGGCTTTCTCTCCCCGAATGTGCTCCTAGGAACCTTAACATGCTCCTGAGCATCCCTTAATGTCTGTGTGAACCATCGAGGTCTTCTAACAGAAATAGAAGGGGTTGGAGTCTCTTTTGAAGATTGTTGTTATGAATTGGAAACAACTGGTATCTTTGGAGACAACCTTTGGAGCTTCCTGCTCCTCCTATATTACTGGAATTAACTCATGGGACTTCTTGGATGCAAAGTCTTCCTCAAACTTTACATCCCTACTGACTACTACCTTTCTTTGCTCTACAATATTGACCCTATAGGCCTTTGAAGTCTCACTATAAGCCACAAACAAATCCTGCATGCTAGAAGATTCCAACTTGGTCCTCTTCTCTATAGGCATATGAATATACTCTAGACAACCAAAGATGTGGAAGCGATTCACTTCTGGATTAATACCAGTGAATGCCTCCTTTGGTGCCTTGCCTTCCCAGGTCTTGTGAAGGTACCTGTTTTGGATGTAGACTATTATGTTACATGCTTCTACCCAAATAAACATTGGTAAGTCTTGGTCATGAATCATATCCTTAGCAGCCCCTATAATGGATCGATTTTTTCCCTTTGCAACCCTATTCTGTTGTGGATTGTACAAAACAATTAACTCCCTCTTGATCCTTGCCTCCTTGTAGAAACCCTTGAATTCCTTAGAGGTATACTCACCCCCATTGTCTAATCTCAAGACATTGATCTTCTTCCCTGTTTGATTTTCAACTAGAGCTTTGAACTCTTGAAACTTGCTAAACATCTCATCCTTGGTCCTTAAGAAGTAAATCTAAGTCTTGCGAGAGAAGTCATCAATAAAGGGAACATGAT
>VDFB02299676.1:0-25112 GCA_007258455.2 Sequoia sempervirens
TTAAATAAACTCCCTCATGATTCTTCTTATAAAGAATGGAACCCTCTAACATATAACCATTGCTTTTCAATCTGAGGGCCCTCTTCTGGACTCCTTACAGATGCAGCGGACACTTATGATTGAGTAGATAATAAATGACGTCTTGGTACCATTCTCCCGGGGAGACGTCTTCAAGCTGATATTGCTGTACCATGAGTTCAGGTCCGGCCTCTGCTGCTGTTTCGGCCATTGTACGGGTGAGTGCCTGCCCCCTTACCAATTTCATTGGTTGGATCTCCATATCATATTCTTGGAGCAGGGTGACCCACTTAGCCCTCCATTCGCCCAACTCGTTTTGCATGAGAAGCGTTTTGACTGCTGGGTTGGGGACGATTGTGAACACCTTGTTGCGTAGAATGTAGTGTCTAAATTTATTTACTCCCCTAATGAGAGCGTACGCCTGCTTTTCTATGTTGTGGTAACGCAATTCAGCATCTTTGAGGGGTGCACTCATGAAGGTGATCGAATGCTCATTTCCTTCGTCATCCTTTTGGGTCAACATACTAGCACAAGAATGCTCCGAAGCAAATGAGTAGATGTAGAACGGCTTTAGATAATCCAGACTGACTAACATAGGTGCCTCAGCAATGGCCCGCTTGATTTTCTCAAAGGATTGTTTGGCCTCTGGCGTCCATTCAACTTTAGCATCCTGCTTGAGCATGGCATTGAGAGGTTTGACGATCTCCGCGAAACCTGTGATGAATTTCCGGACAAAGTTGATCTTTCCGAAGAAAGACTTTAATTCCTTCTTGCTGCCCGAAGGCTGAATCTTGAGTAATGACTCAATGCATTCAGGATCAATGGAAATCCCTTGCTCTGAGATGATGTGCCTGAGTAGTCTACCTTCGGTCACCCCAAAAATGCACTTCTTGGGGTTGAGAGAAACCCCGAATTCCCGACATCTCTAAAATACTTTGCATAGGTTGGAGACGTGATCACCTCGCTTCTTGGAGAATACGGTCAAATCATCCATATAGATGATTATACATTTGCCAATCAGGTCCTTGAAAGCGATATCCATGGCGCGTTGGAAAGTGGCGCCGACGTTGATGAGCCCGAACGACATTCTTCTGTATGCAAATGTCCCCCACTTAGTGGTGAACGCGGTCTTGTGGCGATCCTCGTATTGTACCATTACTTGATTATACCCAGAGTATCCGTCGAGGAACGACATCATCTGGGAGCCATTGACGATTTGTAGCACTTCATCCAGTGAAGGCACCAGATAGTTGTCCTTTTCTGAGGCGCGATTGAGATTGTGGAAATCCACGCACAATCTAATCTCTCCATTCTTTTTCCTGACCGGGACCAAATTAGCCACCCATGTAGAGTGCCTAATGGGAAAGATGATTCTTGCTTAAAGTAATTTCTGTACCTCCTTGTAAACGACAGGTTCCAACAAGGCATTAATAGGGCACTGCCGCTGGCGGAACGGTCTTACTTCTGTCTTCAGAGGGATGGTGTGCGTGATGACAGAGGTGTTGTATGTTTTCAAGTCTTCGTAACTCCATGCCACCACGTCAGGATATCTTTTCAATGCATCTGTGATTCCCTTCTTTTCCTCGGGCGTACATACCTTCCCAATAAAAATGTTCTTGGTATCCTTGGCCGTTCTTAGGTTGTGAGCGTTGCACTGGTTGCTTATAGCCTCCTTTTTTGTTTGCCGATCCTGATCCCTAATCTGATCCAGGTTGAATACACGCTCCAGCTGAACCATACCTCTGGGGATCGTGTTGGTTTTTAGATTGATAACCCCCTCTATGTCCAATTCAGCCTCCTGCGGATCAGCTTCATCAATTATTTGGGCAGCAAAGATGTCAGAACTTGTGATGAACTGGAGGATATGCTTATCATCATTGAAGACCTGTAGGTGGGTAACATTGTCCGGGACCGATGGCGTAGATGTTAGCTCAACAGTGAACTTTTTGAGCCCAGACAATGAGAGGGGCTGTAACGTGCTAGCTGCTTGAGCCAAGGCATCAGCTGTGCGATTCTGAGCACGAGGGATCAATTGTATGTTGACCGCATCTAGGCCCTCTAGGAGATCCCACACCCTGTGTCTATAGTTGGTGAGTCTCCGGTCATGACAGGAGTACAATTTCCTGACCTGCTTAACCACAAGTGCGGAATCCCTGAAGATTTGTAGTACTTTCACATTTTTCCTCAAGGCCATAAGAAGGCCAAGGACTAAGGCCTCATATTCTACTACGTTATTGGTGCAATAAAACTGCAGTTGATGGGCAGCGAGAAATGTCTTACCCGTTGGACTGATGAGTTCGATCCCTGCTCCGGCTCCTTGTCTGGACTTCGATCCATCGAATCGGAGCGTCCAGCATTCAGAGGATTCCTTATCTTCGGGTCTGACTGAGCCTTCGTTCTCTTTTGGATGGACAGCGGGCCTTGTGATCTTAGGAAGGTTTTTCAGGTCGAGGCAATGATCAGCAGGTGGTTCTGGTGTTGTCCTTGGTGTTTCTATCGGAGGAGCAGCGACTTTCTTAACATGCTCCACTGCTGCTTAGCACAGACAACAGTCAAATTCAGAGTGAGCAACATTGTGTACCCTGCACCAGTTCGACAACAAGAGATCCTGGAAATTCATTCTAGCTCCTAGGCTGAGCTGATCTTTCACACACTTGCCCATGAAATCCTGGAAGCCATCGAGCAATCCCCAGTTGTCATCTTTGTCCGACTCATCATCAGCTTCTGCCAACATTTCTGTATCTGGGGGCATTTTCTCGGAACTTGCCGAGGGACTACATAATACCAGCAATACCTCATCTGCTCGTTTTTCCTGAAACTCAAGTTCATTTTGGTAAACAAAAGGGTGATAATTCCCCAAGTCGGTCTCAGCGAACAGCACCTCGCTGAGATTATTATATTTCGTGATCATATACTTCATCCGGGGTTCACAGTCAATATGAATCTGATTTGGCAGCCCCTTCTATGGTAGCCACATGTGAGAAAGGTCGGTGGCGATGTATCCGTTTAGCGCCTTGGTGAACTCTCTCCCCAGAATGATTCCATAGGCATCAGGTATGTCTGCCACTTGGATGTCCACAACTTGCTGTATCCGGGGGTCTACAGCGATTTGCATGGGGATGCAGTTTATTTCGCCCACGATATTAATCTCTGTTTTGTCCAGTTGGGTGACCTTTCTCTTTGAAGGCGTGGGGGTAATGCCAAGAGCTTTGCATATGGCCAAGGGCATGACATTGGCAAACACGCCTGAATCGAACAGGCAGTTGTGCAAATTCTTCCCAAATACCCTAATAGTAGTTAGGAACGGGGGAGTTTCCGGTCTCCCTTGGAGGATACCCACGGGTGTGTCCATTTGAGCTATTTGGCCTTTGTTCCTGTCACTGCCTGTATCCTTAGTTTGTTTAAATTGCTGGTCCTTGGGAGGTTGTCTACTAGCCCTTTCTGGCTCCTTTCCAAGGTATCTATTTGCCGACTGATTTATGGGCACACCGTTCCTTCTTCTGGTATTGTCCTGTGCTTCCAGTTCTTCCCTGGGCTCCTCGAAGGTTACCCTCTTGGCTGGGGTCTCTTGTGTCGTGCTAGATGAGGGAGTCCCATTCAGAACCCTGAAAAAGGCGTGCCTTACAGCAGGAACCTTGAGCAATTCAAAGGCCGACAAATTAATTTTGACCTTCTTGAACTCTTCCACCACATATTCACCCATTTGCTCGATTTCAGAGCTAAAAGCTTGGCCTATGTGAGAACTAGGGGTTTGAATCTTGGTTTGCCCAGGCGGATTTTGGGGTTGGCTCTGAGGCTGACCTTGCGGTCGATTTTGGGATTGGTTCTTGCTAAGATATTGGGTGGGTATATGAGGGAGCCCTGGGTTATTACTAGCATTTGGATCAGGCGGGGTGGCGAAGTTGTTTGGTGGGGTAGAAGTTGTGAAGGGTCCACCGGCTTGTCTATTTCTAAGGAAATAGGGACTCGACCATTGATGAAACATGTGGACCTCATCCACAAATGACTCTTTTTCATCCACCAGACCGCTATCTACCGAATCAAAAAGATGAGCTAAAGCTGATTCGTTACTTACCTCTTGCGCTTTCTCATCCTCAATAGGGGTGGGCTCAGCCTCGGGTTCATTGCGATCGCCTCGCGGAAACGGTGCCTGAATGACCACCAGACATGAGGAATCGTAGGGCTCCGATGGGACAATATCCCTGCAGTTGGCATTATCGACGGCATTTTGTACCTCCACTTGGAAGATTTCAGCAGCTGTCTGGAACTTAGGACAGTCCAGCTCAGAATGTCTACTGGTTTTGTGAAGTCGGCACCATCCGGACAAAGCTGCCTCGGCCAGATACACACTGCTGGATGTTCTATCATTGCCTGCCGGTTGATCGAATGGCATGGGGACACCACCGTTGTTGGGCCTGGTTTTCATACGCGGTTTTGCCTCTAGGAAGGCCTCCTTTCTGCATTTTGATTGGAGTTCTACCCCCTCTCATAATTCTGACCGGAGGAGGTGCCCGCTTCCCGATTATCTCTGTTATCTCTATTGTCCCGAGACTCTCGACTGTCTCTATTAAGGTTGGCCTGAAAATTACGTTGGGAGGCCTGCAGCTGATTATTCTGGTTCTTCAGATGCGTCATCTCTGTGGACATCTTCTTGATCATCTCTGTCAGCTCCTCTAGCTTATCCTTCTAGGCTGCACCTCTAGGCGATGGGGCCGGATTTTGGAGAAACGCGGGTGGGGCTGCTGGCTGATTTTGATAAGCCAGAGGAAAATCCGGTCCTAATAAGTGCAACGGTGCCTGAGGCAGTTGGGAATATGCCTGCTACTGTGGAGCTATCTGGGAATAGCTATACTGCTGCTGAGGCTGCAAATAAGACGTCGCGGGAGGCGCATAATTCAACGGCTGCCCCAGATGCGGCACCATAGATAATTGTGGTACCTAGTTCATGAGAGGATTTTGGTGAGCAAACGCCTGATTGAGCCCCTGAATTTTCATTGGGTGGGCGACGGGCCCCAAAGAGGGCAGAGGGCCGGAGATATTTTGTCCCAAATCTGCACTTGCAATAACGACTTCTGCATAGGCGGTGAGTAAGGTAGTAGGTGGTGGGCACATCCTTTTTACCAGCGCTGCCGTGAGGTTATCTAGGGCCGCGTAGTAGACTGGCAGAGCAGCCGCATCATTATGGAGGTACGGATCCTGAAGCGTCATGTGAACCCGATGGAAGCGATCATTGAAGGAGCCAATAGGTTCGTTGACTTCCCTTCTGATGGACATGAACTACTGGTAAAGGTCAGTGGGGTTGACAGGAATCTTGTACTTTTACAGGAAGACATTCTTCATCAGAGTCCACGAGGTGATCGATCCCTGTGGCAGATTGATGTACCAGTAGAAGGCCTCTTCTCCCAACGAATGCGGAAAGAGGCGACACGCCATGTCCTCGTGGCCCACCTGCATTTCGGTAATCGTCGTTTCAAATATCTTGATATGCTCTTCGGCTGTTCTTTGCATGTCACGTGGAGGGAATTTCGAACAAAAGCCCTCCGGATTCTTGGGCATATCATTGTAAACAACAAAGTGTATCGGCGAAGGGTTATGCACAAGCCAAGCCATGGGGTGAGGTGGAGGTGGCACTTGCTGTTGGAGAACAGGTATTTGGGGCTGTATTAACAATACAATCACAATATGTGGCTGCCCTTGAACTATGGCTACCTGGACTGTGCTTTGGGCTGAGAGGGCCGGGAGAGGAGCAAACCCCTGGCTGCCGGAAGGAAGATGTGCAAATGCTGTTGGAGATGGTTGGGTGGAAGATGAAGGCCAGCCAAATGGAGGTGGGGGTGAAATAGAGGCGGATGGGATGGAGGAAGAGGGAGAGGCGGAGCTGCTTCCTTGTGCTCCTTTTGCCCTCGTGAGAGGCTGCAATTTTTCAAATTCTCCCTTATTTGGTGCTGATCGTAGAATCCTTTGAAACCTTTCCGGGGAGAATGATCCGATCCGATCCAGCTTCGCTTTATCCCATAGCTTAGTATTCCGATCGCTGCCCTCCTTCTAGCGCCAGTTCTGTTGATGGTGTTTTTATACACTTCACAACACAGGAAGTGCACAGGTGCACTACCTCTCTTGAAAGACAATCTCCCACAATCGAGTTGCAGAACACTATCCCAAGGTCTCTCGGGTGTCAGGTCATGATAGTGCTAAAATACCTCAGTAGTTTGATGTGATTTGCTGGAATCACAAGGCGGCCTTACAGAAATACAAAGTGTGAGCACAAAGCATGAAGTTGGATCTTGAAAAAGGAGTTTTTTTTAGCATGAAAGTAGTTATGCGTTGGCTGTAGGTTCAAACAGCAGTCTCAAACTCCATCTGGTTGTTAGATTTGGCTTTATAAGATGCAATGAACCTTGGTATTGTTTAGTTTCTAAAGAAAGTGAAAAAAGAGCGAAGGGGAAGAAAAGTTCCTAAGCCTAAAGCTTGCTGCGAACAGTGATAATGGAGTTCCTATAATGGACAATTCCTTCAAAACAATATCCCACTTAACCAGGGATTTCACAGTATCATGGAAATTGTGCTATCATCTAAGGGCTGCAGATTTTTATCCTTCATCCACCACATACATGCATGAACTAAAGATAAGTGTTTGGGGCAGCTTTAATCAAGTCCAGGCTAACTTTGCACAGCTGTCTACCTTCAGCAAACAGTAAAAAGTATGGACTAAGGGATCATCAACAAAATAGGAATCTTCACAATCAGCCAACAGCATTCCTAAAATTATCAAAATAACATGAATAGCTAACTAAATAGCAAAGAAATCTAAACTAAACATCTAATATTGGAGAAGTGAATCAATTGACATGAGAGAAAACAAGGAAATGCACCAAGTCAATGCTATTTCTCATAAATTTCAGCAGCATGCCTTTACAACAACTCAACTCTCACTTTGCAAATGAGAGGAGTGCTCTATTTATAGTTTCCCAAAAGTCAAATGAATGGCCAAGATTCATTACAAAATAGGGTTTCACCTACCCCCAATTAGATTTTCAATTAAAAAACATTCTTTGTCCTTTTCCTATTTCGTCATCTAGCGGATGCCACTATTTGCTTTTTGTCTTGTAGCTAATTGCTGTTTCTTTGGCTGTAGCTACTCTTCTGGGAGGTCCTTCTCCTTGGCTGGGCTGTCTGGTTGCTCCTCGGAGGCTGTGTGCTCGATATGCTTGAGGATTATGGCCTGGAGCTTGTCTACCTCAAGGATTTCGCATCTCAACGCCTGGTAGCTCCATTCTTTGGCGTTGTCTTCCAGCCGCTTCCAGTCCTCATCATACTTTGAGCCCTGATATCTGAATAGCTCTGATCTATCGAAGGCACGGACAACAAAACTCAGGAAGTCCGTTGTGATATCTCCGGCTATCCCGTCCTTCATCCTTTCCTCAAAGTATGACCTGACCTTTCCTGCATCCAATTGCACCATGGGCATATCATGGCCCATTATCAGCTTAAGGTACTTGGCGCATTCAGCTCAGATTTCCTTGATCCATGCAATATCCGGATCCACCCTGCTCTGGATTTGTTCCATCCTCTCCTTCTGGTTGATGAGGTCTCTGCGCCACACATCCACCAACCAGTGATCCTCCTTCTTCAGTTCTAGATTTTCTTCCCACGTGCTTTCTGGCATTTGAAGGATGGCCTCAACCCTTGGGAAGGCGGAGTCGTAGATCGCAGGGAAGCCAGTGCAGAGTTTCTTTGTGCTTTCCAAGGATTGAACCAGGTCCAGGAACTTGTTGGCTATCTGCACAGCCAAGCCGATTCCTACGTTTTTGACGCTCGTAACTTGTTGGAACCAATCCTCCGTGGTCTTCTCCAAGTTTTTCCTCCTCTCCAGCTTATCTATCTATTCCTTGGAGAGCAGCTATGGCGCGGCCGTCGAAGTAGTGGGGAGGTCGTCTATTGAAGACCACTACTGGATGTAGTCAGTTAGGGCAGCAACCTGCGCCTTTAGCTCATCTTTAGTGACCTTGTCCTATTTAATCAGATGCACCACCGTGGCCACGGACTCCTCCAGATGTCCAACCTTCTGCTCCCTAGTTGCTGTCCCCAGGTCAATCGTGGAGATATTGTAGCTTACCCCGACCTGGTCAACAGTTGGCGTTGCTACTTGTGCAGCCCGGGAGCCAGAAGCATCCATGGTTATCCTGGAACGGACCTTAGGCTTCTTCTCCTTCTTCGTTACGGTCAGGGATCGAGCCAAGATGGCTTCCAATCTCGACCTCGGGTCGCTCAGAACAGGAGTAGTCTTTTCGAGCTGCTTTTCCAGCTAGTCAGGCATGATAGATTTGTCTTTGGGTGCCTCATGGCTGCCTTCACCCTTCTCCGTTAATCGTAAGATCTCTGCCTCTTCCTCCTTTTGAAGCTCTTCCTTTTCCTTGACAGCATCCTCCTCGTCAGAGTCTTGATAAAACACAAGGCACTTAATGGGTGCCTTAGTGGTCAATATCTGGGTGGGATCTTGTTCTTTTGCTGCCTCCTCTTCTTTCCTCTCCTCAGCAGCCTCGGGTTCAGGGCTCTCCACAACGTGGGTCTCGGTCTCAGGTAAATTCTTTTCAGGCTACCTCTCTTGTGGCTGTCCTTCATTACGTGGCGACCATTCTGCCTCTTCCCCAATATCTTTTGGCTGCTGAGCCAACTCTTCTTCCTTGTCTTCATCGAAGACCCGAATAATTTCCTTGGCACCTGAGCCATCCTCTCCATCCCCGCCCTTGGAAGAGCTCGTCTCTTCTTCCTCGTAGGCCACCTTGTCGATGGTTCTGTGCACATATTCGGGTTGCTCATAATAATCATCGGCCTCCTCTTCGATAGGCTTCGAAGCCTCTTGTTCTAGCTCCTCCAACTCCTTGGAAATCTGTATTGTGGCTTGCATGGCCGGCGGACCTGTTGGCAGTTGCGAAGGCTGAGCTATTGCTAGGGCTTGGGCGAGGGCCGCCTGGAGTGCGGGGTCCATTGGGAGTTGTGAGAGCTCGGGGGGAAGACTCTGCAGGTGCCGTGTAATAGCCTCGGGCATAGTGGAAAGGGGAACCGGCGATGGGATTGTTGCCAGAGGCAGGGAGGTAATGGGTGACATGGCAGCAGCAGAGGAAGGGGAAGTGGTCATGCTAGAGGAGGAGTCAATATTGACAATTGACCCGGTCGGGGGTGAAGGGGCGAGATGGACAGAGATGTCCACTGCCGGTGGAGATGATGTGACCATAGTTTGAGAAGCGGGCATCGCACCAATTGGGGGAGGAAGGAGCAAGGGGGGTTGCGCCTCCGTTGTGATCACTGTTCTCTTGAGCTTTTTGGGAGATGAGCCTCCTGTGTCCTTTGTTGCTTGTTCTATGGGGTTCGCAGACTGTGCTGTTTCTGCTTCTTTTCTCTTCTGGGACCTGGTGACGGGGGGAGACTTGGAAGTCTCACTAGTTGATGTAGAGGTGGCAACATCCTCCGTGGAACGTGGCCCACTCTTGAGCGCTTCATATGTTAGAGCCACCCCCTGTCGCTTCAGTCGAGCGACCCGCCCGTCGACCCACTCCCTAGTGCGAGCTATGATAGGCTGGGTGATGGTATCCAGGTCCTCAACCTCTTGTTCATCCCAGTCGATGGAGGGGATTGCCAGGTCGGCAACCGTAGAGTACCTCGGGTGCCCAAGGGCGGACTCATCCTCTTCAAGTTAGTCCGGTACTGGAAACAGTTGTACTCTCCTTAAAAACTACACTGTCATTCCCATGTAGTGTCTTTGGCGAACCTCCTTATCATCTTTACAATCCGCCCAAAAATCTTTAACATGGTACTTGTGGGCATATGCCGGCCCTAGCGCCTTCCTGACATGGCCATGTGGATCCATCCGTGGGCGAGCCGTGTACCATTCAAAGTTATATTCTTTGAGTTCCTTTTCTGAGATGCCGACGCATTGAGATGTTTACAGTCGATAGAGGCCCTGGCTGAGGGTCATGGGATAGGGGATCCCTGCTACGTGTTTTTGGCCGAAGACCACCTGAATATGTTGGAGCTGCTGGGAAAGCTCCAGGAGAATGATTCTATCGTTCGGGTATCTCTACAATTTGTTCGGCCGTTCCGTGAATCCCTGGGCACAGATGTAAGTGAACTTGGGGAATTGAATGTATAAGAAGGCATACTCCTTCAGGAGTGCCTTGGCGCTGTGGGATACCCTTCTCTCGAAGTCCCCAGCCACCAATCTGATAATGTGGCCTATGAAGGCATCATTGACCCGACAGTACTCCTTCTTGAAGTAGCGGTATTGTAGCTGAGGGTACCGGTCAAAAGGCTTGAGCCCTCATTTGTGATCCCCATCCGGCGCCGTGAAGAGTCCACTATACTATCTCTGACCTACCAAGGAGTACACCAGGTATGAGGTCATGTAGAACTTGTTGCTTTTCTTGACATTCACGAACTACTCGTGGAAGCAATTGCTGATAATACTCCCCCAATCGAACGAGCTCTTGGTTTTCACGTCCTCATTTCCTTGTATGATTTGCTCAATATAGTAAGCCATCCACTCTTGGAAGTAGGCGGCCGCTGGGAGGCCCATGGCCCTGCTGAGCATAGTCACCAAGTCGTAATAATCTTCTTGAAAGTCGCTGCGGAACAGCTCTTGGGGGACCTTTGCAGCGCTGCCCTGTCTCTCCTTTAGCCAGTAAATGTTAATTGACTTCTTGCAGCCCAATGGATTGGCATCCCATGCCGCCTGACACTGCTCCAAAGTGGGGATCTGCATGTGCGGGAAAGTGGGAATGTGGAACGTTTTTGTGATTCTTGCCGGGGACATGTCGGCCAGGATATTCCCTTCCTTGTCCATGATTGTTCTGGTATCTGTTTGGTAGGCTTCTTGGCAAGCCATTACTAGTTCAGGTGCTATCAAAGAGGGAGGGAAGCCGGCAGCTTTGGCAATCCCACTTTGGCGTATCAACTGGGCATTCTTTGTTTTAGGGTCCACTTTGACCCTCTGGGTGAACTCATCTATGTCCACCTGGCCGATATTAGTATCCGAGATCTCTTTCCAGTCAGTCGAGATCTTTGACTGGAGCGGTTCCCCCTGAAATTGAAACTTCATTTGGTTGTTATCGTCCTTTCTACGAGCGGCTCTCCCAGATTTCTTACCCTTGTCTTTTTCAGCGGAGGCCCCTGAAGTTCCTGCGGCCGATTCCATATATCCTGCAAGCAAAGGGCGAGGTCAGCACAACAAAACACCAATAACGTTAATGCTAGTCCGCCTTGTGAGCATATCATATAAATAACTATTCAAATACATCATAAATTTAATCCTCAGACGATATCGATTTTATTTTAGGGCAATTGAGCAATCCGGGCCTGGAGGGCCGGACTTCCCTGATAGGAGTGCTGTCAGGAAGGGAAAACACGAGCGAAAGCTCCCGGGGACACCCGTTGGCCAAATTTTGATGTTTTAAGGGGTCCATGATGGAGAACGGCATGATTTAGGATGTGGGCCGAAGTTAGATTTTCAATTTGGATTGATTTGGATCGATTTGGGGAGCTCCGGAGGTTTCAGGCCGGAAGGCAGTTAGGCAAAGGAAGCCGGCGGCAGCAGACATCAGGCGGAAGTTCGGCGACGGAAGTCCGGCGGTCGGAACCCGGGAAGCAAAAAGACGGCCATCATCGGGTTTGGTTTTACATTTTAGACCAGACGGCATTCGAATCACCGGGACCCGGAGGCCGGGAGGACGATTCGTGAAGGCCGCCGCATGTTATTAGATCATTTTGAACGGCGGCAGCGAGGAGGATACCAGAGCCCGGAGGGTGGGGAACCGACGGAGGTTCACCGCCAATGGACTTTACAATGTGGCCCAGCGGGGACGGCGAGGAGGAAACCGGGCTCTGGTCCACGGGAGGACGCAAGGGGATGGCCGCCGGGAGGCTACGACAACCCACAGGCGACGGCAGCGAAAGCGAAACCGGGACTCGGGAGGCGGAACGACGCGAGGCTACGGCCGCCACGAAGGAATACACAGAGGCGGCGAAGAGGCCATCGGGGCCCGGGAGACGGGGTGCCGTGGGTGGATGGCTGCCGCGAGGTTTCAGCAATGTTCGGGCGACGACGGCGGCGAAAGCAAGACCGGGGACCGGGAGGCGGGATGACGCGCCCCCGCGGACGCCGCGAGACACACGCAGCGACCGGGCGACGGCGGCAGCGAAGGATGGGCCGGGGCCCGGCGAAGGTTAAACAACCCCCAAACGGCCAAGGAAAGGACGGGACCCGGAGGGCGGGAGGCGGAGCGGATTTCGCTGCCAAGGTCAGATTTTATGCAGCAAAACGCGAAGGGCATTCCGGGGATGGAATCCCGATGACCTGGGCCCGGCTAGGGAGGTGGCCACCGGCATGCAACTATACGCGAAATGGGGCGGCGAAGGAGGGGACCGTGCCCGAGGGGGCCGGTCGTCCTGCGTGAAGAACAGCCGCGCAACGAGTGAGTTCCGGATCGACACGGGGGTCAACGCGATGGGTTTAGCGGATTTCTAAAACGTGGGTTTGGAGCGTGATTGGAGGTTGTTCAATTTTATGCCATTTAATTCATTGGTCTTTTTAACCGAATCCTCAAAAAGATTGAAAACAGCGAGAGGGCGAACGAGGATGGCCTACCTGCAACTCGCTAAGCGGGTAGGTGATGGGATCCACTGGTGGAGTTGACAGAGCGAGGTTGATGCCGATGATCACGTTGATGCAGACTGCAGTGGGCTCCAATTCAACTGCTGCTCCAATTTGCTCGAATTTTCCAAGTGAAAAAGACATTGGGGACCACGGTTTATATACCCCTCGCCATTAATGCGCGCATTAAATGCCTTGTACGATCGCGCCAAAAATTTATTGGATTCAAATTTGGGTTGGCGGCAGCGACGAAGGTTTCGAGATCCGGCAGGCGGGAAGCCGCGAAATGACGGCCGCCACGAAACTTCGCGAGGACTTCGAATGGCGGCGACGAAGGGGTGACCGGGGTCCGGAGGGCAAGGCGTCGTAGGGGGCTTGCCGCCGTGAGATTTTGCTTTGCATTTCGACGGCGGTGGCGAACAAGACCCGGGGGCCCAAAGGGCGGGCGGCCGCCGGGAGTTTGCCACCGAGAGCTTTTGGTTTGCACGGCGGAGGCGAAAGACGCCCGGGGGCCTGAGAGACGGGCGGCCGATGGAGGATGGCCGTCGCGAACGGCGATCCCGACACGGAAGTCCGGAGGAGGACTTCCGGCGCCTGGGGCCCGAAGGAGCAGGGGCCAGCCAGGAAATCCCCGAAGACCACCAAACAACAACTGGCTGGGCGGGCCCCAGAGGGCAGAAAGACGCCAGGGAAACGCCACTGGGGTGGTGAATGAAAGAGGGAAACCCGATAAGGGAACCCCGGAGGCCCGGGCCCGGAGGGGCCCAGGGCCGCCCCAAAGCCCGAAAGGCCCAAGGAACCTACGAGGCCCCGGAGGGCAGCAAAAAACCATCAGGGAAACCACGGTCGATTTTAGGATGAAACTTTAGGGTAATATCGACCATGCAAAACGTAAAAAAAAAAGGGCATGCAAAACGAGGCAGCCCCGACGGACCCGACAAGGTGAACGAAAAGAGGGTCCCCGTTCCGAACGGGGCGTGTGTGCTGAGGGCACAACAGTTTCTTTTCTAAAATCAATCTCCCCCATACTTTGTTACAGGTATGACATAGCTACTCCAAGTTGTGCAAACAATGCACTTAATAGCTTGTGGGGAGTGGTTTTAGCAGACACATTATGAAATAAAGCTAATGAGACTCTTTGCAAATGTTGACATCACTCATTACTGAAAATACTTTGACTGGATTATTTTTTTTACAAAGTATACTTGGTTTGAAATATTAGTGATCTTTAGCGCAGCTTATACTTGATACAACATTCCTTTGAAATATTTCTCTTCGGTTCAAAAACATATAAATTTAAAAGAAGGATTATTTATTGATTGAGCTAGTTATTATATTTCACATTTCTATGCTTGAATCAAAGTGAGCTATGTTTCCACCTTTCCAAAATCAAAGTGAATCGATTGAAAATGATAACCAACTATAGATAGATAGTGCTTTCTGGTTCTTATACCGTATAGAAGATATCGAACTGGCCTTATTTTGATCCACTCACTCACACCATCCATCAATTAGACTACTTTCCCTCACTCACGTCTCGCAGCTTGAGTCATTCCTTCTGCTTCTCTACTAGTTTGACCCTGGAGCCATAGATCAGCCTTCCCTTTAGTCTCACTCAAGCCGCGGTGGGTAGGGGGAATGGCAATGTCGAACCAAGCAATCATTACCCACCCTCCTGCCATCTCTAATAAATGCTCACGCTAGAAGCGCATATGCAAGGAGTCCTTTGCTATTCTCTGGCTATTTTGTGTGGTCCTTCGCAACCTCTTTATCAGTCCAAATTGCTGTTGATTGCAAGTTTCCAAGCTCACGTATAGGAGATTGGTCATGTGTTGTCATTAAGATCGCTTGAAGTCAGTAAATATCACTGTCCTGGCTACTTTATTTTTTATACATTAACTATGCATACATAGCCCGCACCCTCTCACTTTATTCCACTATTCGGCATTGCCAGGAAGAGGTTGTCGGGCCAGGGTTGCAATGCAGTCTTCACATCTAGGGGACAGACAATGCTCTAGGGTGAGCTGGTAACCGATCAAAACCCATATCGAATTGGTAGCCGCGGCCAGATGACAACATAGGCCATGGAACTTTTTCCATGAGCACAATATCCGCTGACTTTGTCGCTGCCTGGAAGCCACTCCTGGTAAATCTCTGTCGCTACCTGGTAATCATTGCCTGGTAAATCTCTGCCTGGTAATCACTACCTGGTAAAATATTTGTCTCCGTCGCTTGGCCTTTCTCTGTCGCTGCCTAGAGGAAGGATAAAATCTTTGTGAGGAGTAGGTGCAGCTACCTGTTGCCTCAAATCATGGAGGAATCTTGCTAACATTGCTTTATCTCTTCAGAAAATGAGGAATTATGGACGTTGCACTCACTTCTTGATCTTTTGATCATCATTCTCATTGGAAATTTAATCAATGGTCGAAGCCAATTTGTCAGTTCCATAGATGTGTCTAATTTTGTTCCTCTTTTGACTGTTTAAATCGTATTATCTTAATTAATGAAGTGAATGCGGTGGCTGTACAGAGTCATAAATTGCAAGTAAGAGAGGATCATCATTTCTTAACCTATATCTAGTCTGCAAGCTCATTTTATTGTGCTATTGGTACACAGTCAACATCCTTAATAGTCTGTAGCTTTTAAAGACTTAGCACCAATTTGAATGTTGTCAAGAATGTAGGATTGGCTGAATAGCGAGCTGTGTCAAGAATTAAACAGAGTTTGGTACATTTAAAACTTTGTGAACCTACTGTTATTTATGTGCCGTGGGTACTAAGTAAAGCAGATTTGATAGGCCATTGAAAGCACTGTTGTATTTTCCTGCTGCCATAAAGTTCGCTTCTTGTCATCATTAACTCATGTGTGAATGCAGGAAATTGTATCAAACACAACATCCAACATGTGGTCACTGGGATCCTCGCAGTTTTCTTTAAAGATTTGAAGTCTGCTCTCTTTTTAATGCTCTGACATTGTCTATTTAAGTATAGGATTGCCATTTTTTCGCTGACACTATGAGGGGATTTTATTTCCAAATCACAATAGGCTAGTGCAAATCACATTAATGAGGTATGGACACCACCCATCATCATTGAATCCTCATCAACATTGAAAAATCCGAAAGATACTGGAGGGCAGATTTAGAAATAATTTAATTGCTGAAGATATGCATTTATTGGGTGATATTGTATTTGTTTCAAAATATATCACTGGCTAAGAAGACTTTGTTATGTGACAAGAAGGAGCAACATTTATAAGGGAAGTAATTTGTTTTCTTTAAATTTACTTACAAGACATAAAACCATTTTAAAACTGATTTGAAGACATTTGCAGGCTGAAAGTAGGTTTAAGAGGCAAATGGTTAACAAGTTATTTTTTTCTATAGTAACTTTCAAACTATTTTGTTTCTATCTTTCAAACACTTGTTTTGAAATTCATTATATTTGAAATTGTGTTTATTTATGTTAAGATGTTATTGAAATGAATCTTATTTTTTGTGGTTTTGTGATATTTGTAGGTTAATCAAGCATTGGAGTCAAACGAAAGCAAGCAAGGTTGGAGTCAAAGGAAAGCAAGCAAGATTGGAGTCAAAGAAAATTAGGTGTTGAAACTTGAAAATACACAAAGCATTTTTTAATGCTTAAAGCTTACATTATACACCTTAGTTTTCTGTTTTAAATCAACTTACACTTTTGAGGCTCTAAAGAAAGAACACTTTGATTTTTTGCAAAAGGGTTAAAATTGAAACTTAGACACCTACTAGATTCCAATTTGGGCTAAAATTGAACAAATCAACTTCATCTTTCCTTTGGTGATTAAAACGAATCAAATCATTGCTTTGAAGGATAAAATGAAGGTGTGCTTTTATTGTTTTGTAATTATTTACACAAAGTAATATCATCAAAATACGTATGCGCTTCTCTCATGCCTCACGACAATCTTGAGAATCAAAAGGATTTTGGTGACATTAAGTTGCGTAAATAATTTCCCATACACACTTTGATTTGGGTTTAAAATTGAACATCTTGTGCGAGTGTGAGTAGAGCATCATCACGTATATTCTCTTTCTTTGAGCTATCAAAGATTGATCGAGTTACGGATTGTGTCTTTGCTTGCTTTTGTTTATCCTAGAGGGCCTGCCTTGGGGAAAAAGTACTCACCAAAGGAACGACTCAACCGGTAACACTCTAAAGCCAAGAGTATTTCCAGCCGGGATATAAATGTGGATATTGGAAGAAACACCAATATCACACGGTTGACTCCTACAAGATGGATCCGAAAGGGGACTCTTGCCACGTTGGGTCAACTCCTACGAACGGAAAGTCCTTACTAAAACCCATGTGTTAGAATTTTCCAAAATCCTTAATCTATTTGTTGGTGCAAGAACGGTCTTTCTGAAGCCACCCCACACTTTTATGGTCTTTAGTAGAAATGGAAAACATGCCATGGGAGTTTCATGGGTGTTGATGCTTGGCTGCCCCGATTGACGTTAATGAGTCGTGGAGGGGAGCCAGTGGGGTCAAGCATCTAACCATTCGCTAAAGATAAGCGTAGCTGGAATTGTCCAAGTGGGAATCCAACAAATATTGTCTTGCACATCCATAGGGTTTGTACTTATTCTTGGTTTGAAAACACAGTTCTTTATTCGAAAACATTTGCAAACCAACATTCAACGAATCATCAAAATTGCAAACCCTTTAGGAGAGGCAAATATCCTTGAACAAATTCACATGTTATTGCTTGCCCTTGGGATTCGTATCCTTAGAGGCTTCTAAACATTTGGATTTCAGCTCAATTTTCTCCTACTAAGGTCAACAATAGGTAACTTTTGCCTCAAATTTCCTTGGTTTCTGCATAACACACTTTGCGGGATAAGGGGAAAGTTGAGACATTAGACATCTAGATTGAAAATCTAATCAAGAGTGTGTTTGTGGTTAAAAGAATCCATTAAGCAAAGATTGAATCAATTGGACCCCACAAATGTGCTTGGCATCTTTTGGTCATATAGTTTTCATGCAAACATTGGTCTTTTGATTTTGAATTACTCTTAGAGAAAGGCATGTTCTTCACTATCTTGGCCTATTAAACAAGTCCTTCCTAGATTCATTTAGGCTCAAAATCAAACACCTCATCCATCCAAACATTTATCATCTTCATCCCCCAAACAACTTTAGAGCTTTTGGAAACATCATTCTAGAACTTGGGTAAATCATCAAAGCAAAAAAACACCTTGTTTAGTTAGGTGTATGGGAATGCATCCTTTCTCATACCTCTAGTTAAATCAGAAATCCTTTGAACAAGTTCATCCTAAGATAACATCTAACATCTTAGGGTTTACAAGTTCATTATCCAAATCAAACCAATCAAAATCAAAGCCTAAGTCTAGCATTGATCCAAAGACCTTAAACATTCAACACTCATATCATTTACCACTTTTCATCCTTCATCTCATTATTAGTCCTAAGAACCTTAGAGGTCACTTTTGCAACAAGGTCAAAACACAAGAAGAACATGGAATATATACTTGATCCATACATCATGAGTAATCCAAATCAATTGAACATTCAAAGCCTTACAATGTCGATTGATTATCAAAACTCACACTTATACAATCCATACATGGGATCATTACCTTCTACAAATGTCAATGGCACAACAAGTGTGAGTATGCCCAAATCAAAGATTGGAACACATTTCCCGATGGTAGATCTAAGTCCAAACCTACAAGTCTGTCAACCGAACAATCAATGCATGAACCTTCAAATGAACAACGTCATCCCACCAAATCCCTACAAGCCCAATGAGAATGTACCAAGCACAAGTTTTCAAAACATGAATCCACCAAACTTTGGGATGGATACATTTGCAAATCATATGAATATTCCCAACATCAACAATGTTCAATTTCAACCCATAATGCCAAATTTGATCATTCCAAATCAAAACATTGTCCAAAATGAAACACAAGTACACACTCCAAATTTTCTTAAACAAAAGCCAAATCAACTATATGAAGGGAGTCAAGATCGAAATCAAGATCAAATCTGGTGAGATCAAATTGCTGCACTTACCAAAATAGTTGAGTCATTGTGCCAAGAGACATCTCCACCATCATTACCCATATCAACATCATTCCTTGGTTTAGGGCTTCCCCCTTTACCTAGCACCAATCACTCCATCCAAATCAATCCACCTAACACCAATCAAGTCATCACATCAAATCCTTTGGATATACCATCGACATCGCACCAACAGATGGTATCTAATCAAATGACTGCATCAATCTTGACAAATCAAAATATGGTCTCCCAAGGACCTATCACCTTAGTTATTCCAACCATCACTATCCCTTCAATCATTCCAACCACCACTCTCACACCCATCACATCTCAACCCCTCACTACCATGATCGCTCCGAGCGTATCTCAAACACTTGTCACTATATCCAACATGATTCCAAATCCACCACCACCCCCACCACCACCAACGTCCACCACATCAAGCCAATACAACGTAGAATTACAAGCTACTTTTCAAAGGGGATTCCAACAATATCTAGCCACACAACAAGCAACACAAGCTCAAAAAATGCAACAAGCCTCTCAAGTTGCCCAAGCCTCTCAAGCTACCCAACAAACACAATCACAAACACGAAAAATGATAGCTATTGGGGATAACGATGACCATTCAACCATTGGTGAAGGCATTGGAAATGCCTCCACCAAAATTGTTGAAAACAATGATCAAGATCATTTCTCATCAGTAAAGATGTGTTCGCCTCATCCAATGAAGCATCGACTAATGATCATGTTGAAAATGTCTCTACATCACCTTATGAGTTAGGGGACATATCTCAAGAATTTATTCCAAAGCATGATCAAAATCTTTCACCAAGGTCGAGCAATGGTCCTTTCCAAGACATATTGACATCCTTCGACCTCATGGTTACAGATACTAAAGGAACCCTAAACTCGACACTTGAGGATATTGAATCACTTACCATGTATAATGATGACATCCAAGAACCATTTGTAAGCAATCCACCCTTTGAAACTGACCCATGTCAAGAGCTTGATCTAAAGCAAGTTGAAAGCAACCCCAAAATTAATTAGGATCAAGAATTTTTGTCTCAAAGATACTACAATGATCTAATGGACACTCTCCTATCGATACAAGATGTCGCAAATGATGATCACATCCATATAGCACATACTCCTCCATCTACCCATGAGATGCTTTCGGTGAATGGACATGTAGATGATCTTCATTCAGATCAAGATTATTTTAATCCTGACATTATTACACAAAAAGAGCAAGTTACTGATTCCTACAGTCAAACCGAGTTGTCAACATTAGGATCAAGTATACCCCGAATTTGGACTGAGGACAACATGTATGAAGATATCCAACATTATCCACTCAATCAATTAGGTCAGATAGAACAAGATATTTCAGAGTTAGCGGAGCAGCAAATTGAAACAACGTCACCTACAGTGGTCATTTTTTAGAGCATGTTTACTGAACAAGACATCTCATAACAAGCAGAATCAAGGCATGAAGGTACTACTTCCACAATACTGGTGGCAACTTCATCTCAAGCAAACGTCAACATAGGGAGCACAGAGAATTCTTATGATGAAACTGATGTCAATACTCCAACCAGCAATGTCATGAATCTTTATCCACCCATCACCCCATCCACAAATTGGGACCAACGTCAAAAGAAAGATTTGAATCAAAGCACAAAGAACGTTATCAAAGCAAAAGAAGCTGAGAAGCATAATGGACAAATCAAATAAAAATGGATACCAAAGAATACAAAGAAAGATCATCCCTATCAAACTCCATCAGTCAAAAAAACTATGGGGCAAAATAAAAAAAGGGAAAAATATCCATCAAAGATGTCCACAAAAGAAAAAATATGCTTTTCAAGCAACGTACAAAGTGTATCAAGCAGTTGGTCCTAATTCAATGCACACTTTTGTATCCACCCATCATTGCTCATCTTCCCAAGTTTGGAGAGTCAAAGATTCCATGCTGTCAACCAATCCATCTCCTATCCCTAAACACACTCCGTCCACGCCTCCACACATGATATCCAGTTCTCACATTTACCATGTATTGGCAAGGAACCTTCATCATAGGGATTCAGAGGGCACTCTATCATGATGTACACACCAAGACAAAGTCAACTCCGGTATCGATGAAGCAGATCAAGAATCTCAAAAGTTGCATTCAAGTGCATGTATCTTAGCAAAGAAACTTCTTGAAGCAGGATATCGATGACATATTATGACAGGGGCATCTACATCGACAATTCAATGAAAATGCGATAAATCTTCGCAGCAATCAAAAAAGAAAAAAATCCAAAAAAAATAGAAAAAGGATTGAAAACAGTAAAGAGAAAAATCGTCCTCTAGTGAAAATCGCATGTGCGGCGCTTTGGGCAAGATCATGATGAAAACCTGGCAAATAGGCGTCATGTGTAGAATTGAGCATCTACGTGTGCCACTTCAGGTGAAAGCATCTCATCCCATCCGTAATAAATTGAGCATTCCATCCATCTCAGCCATAATAAATCCATTTCATCCATAAAGCATTGATCCAATCCATCTTTATCCGTCTACATCCATCGTCCGAGTTATCCCGATCTTGATGAAAGTTTAGGGAACACTTTATGCTTGCTTATGGTAAACATCTTGACATAGGCCGTTTTCATTGATCTTATCCTATGCAGCATTATCTGAGCCATATCCAAATGAGCATTCTTTATCCGAAAATTGTATCTTCTCGCAAGATAATCCTTGGCATCCTTTGAGTGCTTTTCATATCCATCTGTCCATACACCTATCCGACCATCCATCCATAACATTCCATACATTGCTAGACACTGGGGGCAGATATTTACATCTTGCTTCAGGAATAAATCTTGATCTATATCCTCCAACTTATGTGGCGATCCGAACATTGGCAAATGTAAAACCAAATTGGTCAAAGCATTTGTGATCAAAAAATCTAAATCACTAGCCCATGGCATATTTTAACGAACAAAAATACCTTATCAAGCTTCATCTTTCATCGAACATTGATCCAAACGATCGATATCAGTCGCATCTAATTTACACTTCAAGCATCACGTGAAATCATTCGAACAACTTTTGTTCCAAATCAAGGTTCATCAATCCTGATCAATCGAATCCATTCAATCCATAATCTTGGGATATCCTTCCTGATCATTGTGTTGCTTAACACTATCCTTGCATTGTTGTGCATCCTCAACAATGTTATCATCATCAATCCTAATCAATCCTGATCAATCCAATCCTTGCATTGTTGTGTATCCTTAACAATGTGATCATCATCATCAATCCATCGATCCAATCAATCAACCTTAGCTTGGTTTTGAATAAAATCCTAAACAGAGCACTGATATCATCACACATGTCCATATCCTAATCAACATCATCTCTGAGCTTAAACGTAGGCAATGCTAAATCTTTGATCAGCCCCCGAGACATCAAAATCCAAAAACAATTAAAATCACATCAAAATCAAAAAACATTCGAAAAAACAAAAAATCCAAAAAAAACATTCATAAAATCTCAGAAAATCCAAAAACATTTGAAAAATAAAAAATCAAAACATTTGAAAAATCCAAAAACACCAGAAACAGCCTCAAAACATTTTAAAACATCAAAAACATTGAAATATTTTCAAAAATCCATCCACCTCATCTCACTTTCACCCGCAATAATCAATCATCCATAATAAACTGATCATCACCTTCATCATTTGGCAACGCAAACATAAACAATCATAGTAGGCAGAAAAAGCAAGCTTCAATCGTAAAATCAAAACCGAAACAACAAACCTTTTAAAAAAAGTCAAACTCTTGATCATTCTCAAACATGTCAGTCAACTTTATATCAACAGCCTATCAATCAACTTATCAAAACCATCATCCTATACAATGCATGTCCTAGGATATATCGTTCCGACAATGGGCATCATTTTGGATATCACCTTGGATTCTTATCCTATCAAAACAAATCCCTTTGGCTAGAGATATGAAGAACATTGGCTTGTTTGCGTACTTGATCTTTTCTTTTGATTTATCTTATTGCGCTCATTCCAAGGACCTCTCGATGATATATGAACGAAGGATTTAGAGAGATAGGAATGGGGCAACGATCATTATCTTTTTGTCTGCTGTGCTTGTTGGACGTCCTTGTAAAATAACTTGGTGAATACTTGCTTTGTTAGGTATGTCCTAGCAAGGTTTCCATATGTCAAGTGTGAACAAGAATACTCCTATCTGTTTGTTGAGTCAAAGTCCATCACACTAGGTACAACGCCATCCTGGTTCTTTTTACCTTGATGCATCGTGTCTATGTGTGTTATCAAACATAAGGTAAGTAGCCCTATTAAAATCCCAATCCTTGATAAGCAAATCATCATCATCTATCATCATCATCATCTCTAATAAAGTCTCGTCAGATCATGGACTTGTTGGATCCTCTTGTCATCATCTCTTTTCTACGCTAGCATAACATCACCAATGCATCCATCATGAATCCATCTTGCATCCAGAAAACTGTCAGCATACCACATATCATTCATATCATACATAATAGGAAACATCGATCATTTCACATGCATTGCATTTGCATCGTCATCATAATATAGATCTAGCTCCAAGCATCTCGCGATAAATCATCCATTGCATAATCATAGCATATCACATCATCCATTGCATAATCATAGCATATCACATCATCCATCTCATGCATCATCATCATATCATTTAAGTTGTTTAAAAATAATATAGATTTGTTATCACATCTTAAAACCATCTCATTTGCATCATCATCCATAAACCATCCATTTTGAACTTATCGGAGATCGGTAATTCCTCAAATCGAATCTTTTTGCTCGATCTCTCGAGGGCGCAATGTACCAGTGTACTTCTTTCCGCTGGGGCATCCGAAAAAATTAATTTGTTTTTGAATTTTAATCACGGTAAGATTATTCTTTGAACCAATGCAACAAGTACATTGCTTCAAAGAGGGGCAAAATGTAGACACGCAAAATTAACATTATGCATTAGATCAAATTCACACTCGTCCATTCATCAGGGTAAATTAGGTTCATTTAATTAAATCTCCTAAGGTCATTCACTTAAATTGAATAAATTAACTTTATTTAATTTAAGCCTATCATTCCCTCTTTGATTAAATAAATCAATCATTTATTTAATTAAAACTCAAATCGTCATTCATCTCCCTTTGATTTGATTTAAATCCCTAAATCAAGTCAAATTGGTAAAATCATCCTAATCATCATTAAACTAATCTAACCATGATTAAATGCTAATCCTAGAACCACTTGCATTCTCTAGATTTTGCCACTTGCACCAATAAATCAATTTATTGATTTATTAAATCAACATTTTCACTCAACATGGCATTTATGGGGAATATTCCCTCAAGTTTGAAAAATATGACAAGTTGATTTGTCCCTCCAACATTGCATTAATAAACTCTCACATGTCCCCCACTCAGCATTTACTCTCAAATTTGAATTTGAAATTTCCCCCTCTTGGGCACATTTCCCAAATCTTGCACATGCATCAACCACTCACATGATGACAAGTGGCCTCTTTTCATTGGCCTGTTTCTTAGTCCCATAGTGGTCCCTCTTCAACACTAAGCATTTGAAAATCTACAAATAGAGGCTTCATCCTCAAGTAAATCCTCCACAATTTCATCCTCAAATCATATGCAAAGTCACTCTCCTTGAGAATTGATTTTTCCCATCTTACTCCACCATCTTCATAGCATCATATCATTTAGCTTAGGCAAGGATTGGGAAAGGGCTGTTTTCTACAATAGCACCAATCCACTATGGGATAGGATTAATTTCATGTTTTTATATGCTTTTATTTGGTTTCCATTGTTTCATTTTATTGCGTGATTAACATGATTTATTATTCCATAGAGATATTATTTTCTTTGTTTTAAACTAACCATGCTAATGTGTGTTGTTTGTTTTGAGCGAATGCAGAGTTCAACATCTACAGGTATAGTTATAGATAAACAGAGTAAACCAGCCACACACAAATCATAGCTTCCAAGCTATTTTTGACCTTGGTTCAAATGCCTTCTATGATTTATAAATCATTTCCCTGATATGATAGGCTGATTTATAATCACCTCTATCGATAGATTTTCTTTAATTAATTAATTTAATTTGCATCAAATATGATAGTATGTTTTGTGATGATTCTTAGGGAATGTTTTTCAAATAATAATATCAATGGATAATCCTTTATTGCATACTTTCTTCTCACATCTTGGTCTGGACCCTAGGAGACATGTGGGGGACATCACTCTAAACAATGATAATCTAGACATGTAATACATGTGGAAGAAATATTAACAATAAACAA